>VDFB02382932.1:0-61648 GCA_007258455.2 Sequoia sempervirens
TGATCCTTTTGTTATATTTGTGTTTGAGATGATTTTGATAGGCTTGAAGATGGTTTAAAGAACTCAAATGTCTTTTTTCCAATAGTTCAAGCTCATGGATTCTAGATACTTAGTATTCTTCATTGCCAATGAGATATTTCAAAGATACCCTTAGGGAAGGACTCTTGACCTCTATAGGCAATATGGCTTTGGTTCCATATATAAGGGAAAATGGTGTTGCACTTGTGGTGTGTGGATGCTAGTTTTGTAAGCCCACAAAGCAGAGTTCAATTGATGGTGCCAATCACAATCGACGTCATTAATGGTCTTTTTAAGGATCTTAAGGATTATTTTGTTAGAAGCTTCTGCCTAATTGTTTCCCTAGGGGTAGTATGGTGTAGAGAAGTGGTGTTGGATATGGAATCTAGTGCAAAGATCATAGACATCTTGATTCTTAAACAAAGTTCCATTATTGGTAATGATGGTTTGGGGGATACCATAACAAAAAAACAAATAGTTAAGGATGAACTTCACTATTTATTTTCCAGTAATGTATGTTAGGGGTATGGCTTCTATCCACTTTGTAAAGTACCCTATGGCAGTTATGATGAACTTATTCCCATTGGATGAGGTGGGGATATCTTTCCTATAAGGTCAAGTCCCCATTGTGAGAAGGGCCAAGGTGTAGTGATCATATGTAATTCTTGTTTTGGTGCATGAATGAGATTACTATGTTGCTGACATTGAAGACATTTCTTTACAAACTGAATAGCTTCATGTTCCATTGATGACCAACAGAATCCGGTTCTAAGCAACTTCTTAACTAGATTAGGTTTGCTAAAATGAGACCCACAAAAACCTTCATGTAATTCTTGTAAGGTAGTTTGAGCCTCTTCTAGGTTGAGACATCAGAGCAATGTTCCATCAAGGCTTTGTTGATATAAGGTGTCTCCAAGGATAGTGAAGTGTGTAGTTTGGTAGATGAAAGTTTTCTTTTGGTTATTGGTAAGGCTAGGGGGTATAATTCCAAGTTGCATATAGGCATAAATGTATTGATACTAGGGTGAATTGGGACCAGCAACATCACATAAAAGTTTGGATTTTGAGACCTTGAATGCAAGTATAAATAGTTGTTCCACAAAGAATTCATACTTAGGATTGTTCTTCAACACATAGAGAAGAGACCCAATAGTAGCCATTGCATCAACAATCTTATTGTTGAATATTGGTATCTGCTCAAAAAGAATGACTAGAAAATATTTCTTGAAACTATCAACCATCCTCTTATAGGGAATTAGCTTATCATATTAAGTCTAATATTCATCATTCATCTATCTAATGGCCAACTGTGAATCACCATAAACTTGTAGCTCTTTGATTTTTCCATTCAACAACCATTTTTAACCTAATGATAAGTGCTTCATATTTTTCTCTATGTTATTTGTGCAAGGGAAGACAATCTTGTATGCTTTCAGTATGTTATCTCCTTGGGAATTATGATATCAATGGTTGGTAATCATCAATAGGAGCTTTGACAAATTGATCTACTACTACTTGTCCCTTAATTTCCATTCTTTCCACATATTCTATGTTTAATTACTAAGAATGATGACCCATTTTTCCATTCGGCCAATGAGAGCTACTTTAGACAATAGATATTTCAAGGGATCAACTTTGGATATTAGATTGATATGTTAATTCATGATCCAGGTGGATCTTGAAGGCCTCAAAAATACAATACCTTCAAAATCTCTTGAAATTGGCATCAATGGATAGAGCTCGATGACACGATCTCATTGCAACTTGAATCGTGCCAAAAGGAGGTTGTACGTGAAAGTTATACTTGGTCAAAATTCTGGTCAAATAGGGTACCAGAGGCCGACAGGAAGTGAAAAAATTGATCATCTCATAATTTGTCAAAATTGGTGTCAAATTGAAGTGTTTGTCGAGATGATTCCGGTGGCATTTGTTTCATCAAATACGAAGCTTGTATGCACAAAATACGGCCAGTCAAAGTTTCAGGTTGACTTGGTGGACTTGAAGGTACAGTGATGACGTCATCATCAGTACAGCTGACGTCAGCACGTGGTACAAATTCCAAAGTGGACCAATCAGAGCTTGACATGTGTCATCTATATGATGACGTTAGTATTCCGTACAACGTGACGTGGTAGCTTAGGTGGCATCCGAGTCAGCAGTCCAGGTGAATCGGGCTTGGACACGTGGCATGATGAGTCAGCGATGATGTGGTAGTTGACGTGGAATGGTCGGTTGAAACGGTTGTTGACAGCGAATGAAATTGTGACACATGGCTAAATGTTTGAGCAACGCGTGTCCCCTCTCTCCTCCTCACTCTTTCGGCTGCGGTTGGTAAGTTTGTTTTATTTAACAAAAACATACCCATAGGTTTCAATCCTATGACCAGCTACATCCTGGAACACCCACTGGCCGTTGTGCCATGCAACGTGCATTTGAATATTATAAGTGTTGGCTTTGTTTTGATGAAAGGTTCAGTGAAGTTTGAAAACAAAATGCAACGGGCGCGGTTGGAACCCCCGACCCGTCGGTTCCCAAAATTTATTGCCACCATGAGGCCATTCAAATGGCTTTAATTATATATAGTGACGGGTATGTTTTGTCGGATGTATATTGGCCAAGCCTAAACAAATAGGCTATTTTATTGTTCAACTCCCTAACCACTAAAACAAAAGTGGTTTAAAAGGACAAATAAGCCAATGTTCAATGGTGAAATTGTTAGGGAGGTTAAATTATTTTGTTATTGCATTTATTATGGAGGTTTTGGAATTTTTATCCAACTTCATGTATAAAAGGGAGGTATGCGAGAGGTGTTTTTCATTCAGAAATTTGGAGATTAGGGAATTTCAGGATTAAGGAGTCTTGTCAGAATTTTTCTCTAGGGAGAATTGGGGAAATTCTTGTGTGTTCTCATTTTTTTAGCTCTTGGAGAGTTGTTTGCTCTTAGTAAAGGGTTTATGGGGAAGTGAGAATTTTCTTGTAATGGGCTAAGTGGTCTCTAGGGAGGAGATAACAACTTAGTGAGTCCTTTAAGAGACTTGTACAACTTTTGAGTCATTTGTAAAGGCTTGAAACCTATGTACTCTTGTTGAGAAAGAGAGAGAGTTGCAACTTTAGTGTTTGGAGGCATTGTAAAGGTGACATAAGGACTAGGCAGTGTGGATGCTAGAAAGTTCTTGTCAAGGCAGTGTTTCAGCAGGAAGCGGATTGTAACTTAGTGAAAGACCATGGTGATGTAAAAGCAGTTGCATCATAGTAATGGCATTGATCACGCTTATTTGTCGATCTAGAGACGTAGCCAAAAATTGGTGAACTCCGTAATCAAATCTTTGTCTCTCTTTTCTTAGTGCATGATTTTTATCAGCTTCTTTACTTTCCTGCATTTTATGTTGTTATTTGCTCAATTCACAAGCATCGTCAGTTTCGATCTTAAATTAAATCTATATCCTGGTGAATCTAACAATTGTTAAGTGATTCATAGTAAGGAGTTTACAGATCAAGTTGGTATCAAAGCTAGTCTAACAAGTTGCAGGTTGTGGAATACTTGGAGCAAATTCAAGCAGTGAGGTGAGATGTCATCACGTAAGGAAAATCAGTTTCCTTTTGTCTTTGATGTAGAGTTCTATAAGTCCTTCATGGTGATGAAAGCCAAGGTTGATGAAATGTATGAGGAATGGAAGTCTGAAAAAGAAGGCTTGTTGAAGAAAGTCAAAGATGCAGACTCGGTGAAAGCTCCTCATTCTTCTCATTCTCTTCCTTGTTCTCTTGGTGATTCTGAGAAACAATCTCAAAGTGTTGGATTGAGGTTGTCAACCAAGATGGACTATGAAGGAAAGGGGCTTGGTAGTCATGGACAAGGCATGGTTGAATCTGTGAAGATGGAAGTTGGACCTCGCTATGCGAAATCAGGGTATGGTGATGGAGAATGCTCCAAGGTAGTGGATGCAAAAAATTCTTCGAAAGAAGAACCATTCCAAGAACAATCTAAGAGAGGTGATGGCACATCACTTTCAGGTAGTGGTGACACATGCAAGATGTCCAAGAGAAGGACGAACACATAATATTCTTGGCATGCATGCACCAAGGGTGACCATCAAAGGTATAATAAAGCTGATTGTTCCAATGTTTCTTTTGATGTAAGAAGATTGGCAATGTAAAAAGTTTATGGTATAGAAGATCGTGCACATTTTGTGGGTTGAATAACCATAGTGTTGCCAAGTGTTGGAAAAGAATGGCTTTGTACAAGAAGGTAGAGTCAACCAGGAAAGGGACACCGTGTAAAGACTCATCTCCAATTCAGAAGAAAGATAAGGGAAAGAAAGTCTAGATGTTGAAAACACCTTGCTCCTATTGCAAGAAAGGTGGACATCAGGTAGCTAATTGTTGGAAGCTTCATCCAGAGCTTCATCCAAAGAAGGATAAGAATAATATTATAGTTGATTCTCCATTGGTGAACACAGGACAAATGAAGAAGCTCGTGTATGTGAGGAAAACTTCTTCACTCATGTGTGCAAAGGTGGGAAAAGCAGATGATTTGAAGCATGAAAATGAAGTAGTTTCTTGTAAGCCTAACTATCATGTGTTTCAGGGATCATCAGTGCCACAACATGAAGATTTGTTGTGGAAACCTATCAAGAGGATTAGAAGTATTATTAGCTCATTGTCATTTATATCCTTGTATTTGTTAATGCTGCTAATGTTTTGTACATGGATAGTAGCTGGGGTAATGAATGCAGAAGGATGTGAGAAAATGCAAATGGGTAGCAATGTGATTGCAGTTTTCATAATTGTTGTTCAACTTTTTGATGAAGCAGGTGCACAGAAAGGGTGGATGGATACTAGACAAGTGGGAAGGTGTTTTCTCTCACATCGTGTCTGATTAAGAACCTTTTGGAGGTCCAAAAGTTCCTCAGTGGGGAGGAATGATCCAGGTGGATCTTGAAGGCCTCAAAAATCCAACAGCTTCAAAATCTCCTAAAATTGGCATCAATGGATAGAGCTCGATGACATGATCCCGATGCAACTTGAATCATGCCAAAAGGAGGTCGTACGTGAAAGTTATGCTTGGTCAAAGGTTTGGTCAAATAGGGTACCAGAGGCCGACAGGAAGTGAAAAATTGATCATCTCAGAATTTGTCAAAATCGGTGTCAAATTGAAGTGTTTGTTGAGACGATTCCGGTGGTGTTCGTTTCATTGAAGATGAAGCTCGTATGCACAAGATACAGCCAGTCAAAGTTTTAGGTTGACTTGGTGGACTTGAAGGTACAATGATGATGTCATCATCAGTACAGCTGACGTCAGCACGTGGTACGAATTCCAAAGTGGACCAATCAGAGCTTGACACGTGTCATCCATATGATGACATTAGTATTCTGTACAACGTGACACGACAGCTTAGGTGGCATCCGAGTCAGCAGTCCAGGCGAATTGGGCTTGGACACGTGGCATGATGAGTCAGCGATGATGTGGCAATTGATGTGGAATGGTCGGTTGAAGTGGTTGTCGACAGCAAATGAAATTGTGACACATGGCTAAATGTTTGAGCAACGCATGTCCCTCTTTCCTCCTCACTCTTTCGGCTGCGGTTGGTAAGTTTGTTTTATTTAACAAAAACATACCCGCAGGTTTTGATCCCGTGACTAGCCACATCCCGGAACACCCGCTGGCCGTTGTGGCATGCAACGCGCATTTGAATATTATAAGTGTTTGCTTTGTTTTGATGAAAGGTTCAGCGAAGTTTGAAAACAAAATGCAACAGGCGTGGTTGGAACCCCCGACTCGTCGGTTCCCAAAATTTATTGCCACCATTAGGCCATTCAAATGACTTTAATTATATATAGCGACCGGTTTGTTTTGTCAGATGTATATTGGCCGAGCCTAAACAAATAGGCTATTTTATTGTTCAAATCCCTAACCACTAAAACAAAAGTGGTTTAAAAGGACAAATAAGCCAATGTTCAATGGTGAAATTGTTAGGGAGGTTAAATTATTTTGTTATTGCATTTATTATGGAGGTTTTGGCATTTTTAGCCAACTTCATGTATAAAAGGGAGGTATGCGAGAGGTGTTTTTCATTTAGAAATTCAGAGATTCAGGAATTCCGGGATTAAGGAGTCTTGTGAGAATTTTTCTCTGGGGAGAATTGGGGAAATTCTCTTGTGTTCTCATTTTTTTAGCTCTTGGAGAGTTGTTTGCTCTTAGTAAAGGGTTTATGGGGAAGTGAGAATTTTCTTTTAATGGGCTAAGTGGTCTCTAGGGAGGAGATAACAAATTAGTGAGTCCTTTGAGAGACTTGTACGACTTTTGAGTCATTTGTAAAGGCTTGATGCCTATGTACTCTTGTTGAGAGAGAGAGAGTTGCAGCTTTAGTGTTTGGAGGCATTGTAAAGGTGACATAAGGACTAGGCAGTGTGGATGCTAGAAAGTTCTTGTCAAGACAGTGTTTCAGCGGGAAGCGGATTGTAACTCAGTGAAAGACCATGGTAATGTAAAAGCAGTTGCATCATAGTAATGGCATTGATCACGCTTATTTGCGGATCCGGAGACGTAGCCAAAAACTGGTGAACTCCGTAATCAAATATTTGTCTCTCTTTTCTTGGTGCATGATTTTTATCAGCTTCTTTACTTTCCTGCATTTTATGTTGTTATTTGCTCAATTCACAAGCATCATCAGTTTCGATCTTAAATTAAATCTGTATCCTGGTGAATCTAACAATTGTTAAGTGATTCATAGTAAGGAGTTTACAGATCAATTCAACATGTAGTGTCTAATATTTTGGGATGTGAAGACAAATGCTAAACAAGCTCAATCAATAGGTGTATAGTTTATCTCATACTTGACCAAGGTACAACTAATATCATACACCACTCTTTCTTTGTTCTCATCAAGTTGTGATTTAACGAAGCTCCTAGAGATGCAGATGCTGTTGATATGTATAAGATCATGGGTTTGTCCTGCATAGGAGGCATCAAGATAGGAGAAGATGCCAAATAGTCTTTCCTTTGTTGGAAGGATTTCTCACATTTTGTCATTCCACTTAAAGGCTACATCCTTATGGAGCAAGTGTGTAAAGGGATGACACTTATCTCCTAACTATGCTATGAATCTCTGGATTGATTGAAGTTTTCCTTGTAGAATGTGTAGTTATTTCAATGTTTTTAGAGGAAGCATTTCCATAATATCCTTGAATTTTACGAGATCTACCTTGATGCCTCTTCAAAATCCAATATAACCCAATAGATTTCTTGATTTTATGCCAAAAACAAACTTCTTAGGATTAAGGTGTAGCTTATACTCTTCTATCTATCAAATATGTGTGCCAAATTATTTAGGTGTCCTTATCTTGTTAAATATTTTTCCAAGAAATCATCTACATAGTCTTCCATGGTGATATGGAACATGTCATGAAAGATAGTAGTCATCACCCTTTGGTAGGTGGATCCTGCATTCTTAAGGCCAAATGACATAAAATTCCAACAAAAAGTTCCCAAGGACAAGTGAATGTTGACTTGTGCTAATCTTTGGGTTCTATCTTGATTTGGTTATATCTAGAAAAATAGTCCATAAGAGAGAGCATTTCATGACTGACTATCAAATCCACTATGATATCTATATTCGACAAAGGAAAGTCATCCTTCAAGTATGCTTTGTTGAGATCTCTAAATTCAATGTAGTTCCTTATAACCCTAGTGGGCTTTGAAATTGGTACCATATTCAACACCCACTTAGGATAGTCAATAGGTCTAATGAATCCAACAAGCAATTCTTGTAGTTCCACTTTGACCAGGAGTGCTAGCTAAGGATGCATCTGCTAGTGTAATTAATTAATTAATTATTACACTAGCGTACGTTAACTTAGGTCTTACATTATTTAATCCTAGGTTGTATTATTAGATAAATCATTAATAATGGGGTAATTCCCCTTTCCATGTTTGTAGGGGATAATATTCCTTCTAGAAGATGAGTTGTCCTTCTAGAACTTACCTCAATCTTTTATCATTTCCTAGGTAGGGTTCACATGTTGTCACAAGTTGTTAGATCATGACACATGACAACATCAGATTGCATCTTGCATTCATTCATGCCTATATATTCAAGGAATTTGTACATTTGTACTCATCTAATATTCTAGATCAATAGTAATCTCCATTTGCATGCCCTTAGTTGCAACACTTTCTGTGTGGTTGAATTTCTCTTGGAAAAGGTCCTCTTGAAGACTACAGCTTCAGGGACATTGTGCATCCATCATTTCAACATGGTATCAGATTCATTCCATTGAGAGTTCATCCCAGGATCAAGAAAGTTGGGCAAGAGAGATTCATTGCAGGCTTGAAGGTTTCCATTGCAGGCTACTTGACTCCACCTAGGGACCAAGCTAATTTCTAAAGTAGATAGAGTCAGATCCGAGCTCGTTGTTGTCTTCATAAGGCCTCAAAACCCTAGGATTTCCTCTTCATTCATCAAAATTAGATTCATCAACCCAAGAGCCATCAAAGGTATTTAGGGTTTGTAAAATCAACTGGTACAATCCGTAAAAAATTGGAGTAAAAAAATCCTCTCGGTCAATTGTCCTCTGAGGAAATTTTTTTTAGTCGCAAGCTGTTTTCTATTTCAAAAAGAAATCGGGCTTATTTCATATTGTTTTTGGCAAAAAAATATATTTGGTTTTTATATAGTTCATAGAAAAAATAATTTCTGGAGTGATTGGCATTATATTCAATAGTCGACATCATATATATTTTTCCCTCGACATCAATTTGGGGTTTGATTATTAATCTCCAGGCTATTTTATTTCATCAGTCGGGCCTAATCTCTACAGTCGGTATTAATTTTTTTGCATAATATATTTTTGGGCAACATTTATCAATAAAATGATTTTTTGATTTTTTAATTGTAATGTTTGCAATATTAAAAAATCCCAATATATATAGATTTGTTGGCTCATTTAAAAATCTACAGAAAGTTTTCTTTGACTGCATTTAAGATCGTTGCAGGAGAAGTACTCTCATCGTCCCATCCACTATACCCCATCCCATCATCATCCACCGTAGCCTACGCCCATTGACGAAGTCTTATCGCCTGTGAAGTTCCTGCCGCTAGGATTTTCCATATCCACGACCATCAAAATTTGTTGCTGGCACCAGTCACATCATCGTGGACTACCAACTTATCTCTCACCGACCATTGGAAGCTCCGTCGACTGAGCGGCTACATTCGATTGTGCCACTGCTCCACCACCCTATTAGGTGGTGCTTTTTTTTGCCACCTCCAATTCCTAGGTCATATCAACGACTAGGTGTTTAGCGCCCAAGGGCTTATTTTTTCCCCCTAATTAGCCTACCAAGTGCCTAATATAGGCCTTTTTTTATTTTTTCATAACTTTCACCTAGGGTATCAAAATTCAACAAAAGAGATACCATCATAAAGAGGATTTTCTCTACTTTCTAGTGGTGACATCCATTCTGCAAAATTTTTTTGGCAGAAAAATCTTTAGTCAACTGAAGTCAAAACCCTAGTTTGGACATAAAAGCTCATATCTTCTCATTAGATTGTCAGATTCAGTGATTCTAGTGGAATCACGAAGGTAATTCAGAGCTTTTTTCATTAGTTCATCCACCTTGATCAGTTTTAGATCCAGGTACTCTTGCATTGGTTTTGTTCAATTTGGCACATTTGTTCATTAACTTGGATATCCCAAAGCTTGGGAAAATGATTTTTGATTCAAGTGGCATCACTTTAGTTGCATATCATATTTGGAAGTTTCTATTTGTTGTTGAAGGTCATTGTATTTGTATTTTGGAGAAATTTCATAGTACATTATGGAGCTTGCATATACTTCTTCTCTAACTATGTTGCACAAGGGAAACTATAAACAATGGTGGGATGGGATCATATAACATCTCCAGTCACTTGATTTATTACCACATCTGTATGATATCGTTCCCCATCCAAGTGAAGGTATTCATGAACTTGCTTGGAGTTGTTGCAGATACACTGTCTTGGAGATCATTTCAATGCAAGTTGATTGTGATGTTTTGAGTTCTATTGATCATTGTGATTGTCCTCATATTCTTTGGACTAAGATTTTGGAGCTATATGGAGATGCAGATACTCCACCCTTCCTCGATGATCATGATTCAAAATGTCATTCCTTAGATCATATACCCCATGATGATATTGTTATGTAGGAGGTTGTTTGTTTGGATTTCCTTGTATCTTCCAAAGAGGTTGACAAGGTTTCTTTAGATGTTCCTTCTTCTCCATCAGAGATAGTTGGTATCCCTTCACATTTAGTGATTGCTTGTTCAGATTCATTGATTAAGGCTTCCATCATCATTCATCATGGCACATTTTTTTTTCTAGACTTGGCATCATAGGATGGCTTCGTTTCAGGTATCACTGACTTGGCTACTTCTATAGGTTTGGAGGACATTCTTGAGGGGATATCACTCCTCTATTCAAATTCCACTTTGGAGAGTTTTCTTGAGTCTCCTCATCCTTTTGTCTCGACCTTGATTGGGGATCCTAAGACTATCTTGGAGGCACTTTTTTTCTCTTCAAAGATTTCATGTATGAGACTTCTTGCCTCTCATTCCATTTAGGAGTTGGAGTTTCTTCAGCATCTACCATTAGATTTGCTTCTTCCTAGTGGGAGACATGTGGTTTGGACACCTTTGCTACTTCAAACTTCTTTCAATGGTTTTGAGGAAACTTCATTTAGGGGGGCAATCTAGTCTCCATCACATTTATTGTATCACTATCTTTGGATCTTGTTCAACATCAGTTTTTGCATCATCCTAGTTTTTCACCCTCTTCATTGATTGTGGCATCTTCATCTTCAGGCATAGAGACATTTGAGCAGCTTTTAAAGACAACATCATCCACTTTCATCCATCCATCCTTCAATTCCTATTCAGAATGGGAAGCATCCCTACACTTGCACTTGGTTTTGTTTCTTCCGAAAGGGAGACAAGTTGTTTGTCGACATTGGATCATGTTTTGTCTTTAGACACTTACCATTTTTGTAGGAGATCACATCTTCTAGGGGGCTATAGAGTCTCTCCATTTCCTCCCTATGGGGGGGCTATTGATTGTATTTTATCCATGTGATGGATGGTGTCCTTGGGGGGTATTTGGGAGTCCTCCATCCTTTCCATCATTTCTCACTTTTTTTGTATTTCATCTCCTTTTTGGAAAGGGGTTTTCTTCCCATTGGATTTTACCCTTTTCTCTGGTTGTGGGAGATTAGTTGCATTTTTCATTTTCATCATGTAAATGGGTACTGTTGATGCCAAAATTTGACAAGGTAACAGTGTCTTATAGGAAACTTAATTTATGGGGGACTTATTGCACTAAACTGAGTGACCTCCGATTTTTTAGAGAAGCCAACTTCTTCTATAATGGGGTTTTGGAAAGGGAGAAGGAAACAAATATAATTAAATAAATTCTAACCTAAGGTGATGCACCGAGACTTAATGATAGGCACGATAAATCAAAGATCTAAGGGCCCAATTGGTATTTGTAGTGTTCCAAAAAGGTAGAAACTAAAGATTAAAGCACACATAATCCATTCATTGACATAAAATAATATTGCATACATTCCTATTGCTAAGAAGAGTCATTAGGCATGATCTAGATCAACAAAATTGCATTCAATATATATAGAACTTCTCAAATGAAATATCCAAACAAATAGCAGCACAGCTTAAAGTTTAATCAAATAGCATGAAATAATAGAAAGGAAAAACAATTGGCACAATATGAAAGTATTTTGCAATAAAATAAAATAGTAATAAAGGCCTGGTGTCTTTTCCCAAAATTAGTGTTTCTTCAAAATCCAAACCCTTCTCTCAAAATAGAGAGAAGTATATATAGCAGAAAACTCCCACCACCTGCAAAGGCGTAACAAAAAATATTTTGTGATCTTTGGCAATGATGTAAAATAAGAAAACTCCTCCAGCCATTGTAATAGAAAATATTCAAAACCAAGCATCTGGTCATCCCAGGCTTAGGTGCATCCCTTGCAAATGATGGCAGTGGTCTTCGGTGAGGTGAACAGACAAATGTCATCATCCTGTGAAGTAACTATGACATGCAGTGGCTAGTCGCAACATTTGGCCTGCTTGACTCATTGCCCAGATATGAGACCCACCTAAGAGACACGTGGTAGCATAGTGTTGCCCATGTGAAACTTTTTCCTTCACCACTGAAAACTTGTTCCAAGGTGACACATGTCAAGTGGGCAGAGCTCTATCCCAAGAGGAGGAAAACGATCATCGGTTCTACACAGAAGAGACATGTGGCAACATTTCATTGCCCATGGTCGCTATTTCATCCTTTTACTGAGAGGTTGCATAGGAATAAAGCAAAATTTATTGCAAATGCTAATCATGGGGCCTGGAAAATTTCTTTGGGAAATGAGAGCTATGTGGCACTTGAGCAGATCCCACTGAGGAAGTGAAAAGGAATGATAAAAAAGGGTCGCAACTATGACATGTGGTGGGCTAGCGGGGATTTTTGAAATACGAAGGAAAGGAAACCTTCGGGGAGCACAAAGAAGACACATGGAGGGAGCTGTAGACTTTGAAAAAAGGCCGAGGAGGAAACTTTGTGATGCATGAGCCGATACTTAGAGCAAAAATATACCTAAAGGGAGCCTATTGAATATTATTCACAACTTTTGGCGACTAGTAGGGGTGTTTTGCTTGAGGAACGAAAAACCCAAAATTTCTCTGGTTTCACAGACTAGAGTGTCATTCATCAGGTGACAGAGTTAGAGTTTGGAAAGAGCTACCTACAAAGGTGACCATTCATCCTCATACAACCTTACTATGTTGCACAAATTTTCCTGCGCTCTGCCGAGGTCAGTTGTTTCCTTATGAGGTAGCACATCAAGTAAATCAGCCCTTCCTTCACAATGGAACAGTAGTTGTGCAAGCAAATGAATAACTCCTTCAATGCCCATTGCGGTGGGATGATGATTGAAATCCATGAAAACATCTGGATCACTCTCCTTTTCTCCTATTCTTTCTACAATCTATTTAGCTATAGCAATGGAGCCATTCTCAAGGAATGGGGATGACATATCCATCTCATTTAACTTGGAGAAAATTTCTCGTATGCTTTCCATTGTTTTGTTTAGAGTGGTTGTGACTACTTTGGTGTGCTGGAAGGAAGAGTGGCAATGGATAAAGTTTTTTGCCATTTGGGAAGCAACATCTCGATCTTTAATTCTTGCCTTGGCAAGGTCTTCATTAGAGACCGAATATAGCTCGGTGAGCAGATCTTTTACTTCCAGAACCCTTTCCAAGATAAATCGTGGGAATTGCTTGATTGTATCATGAGTCTCCTGGCTTAGCCTTGATGCTTTGGAAATGAATTAGAGGGTGGGCTGCAATGCTAAGCAAAAAGCTTTAATCTTTTCCCAATAAGAAATGTACAACTGCCTAACCAATGGAATAATATTTGGCTGCGCAGGGGAGGATAGGAGGGAGCTTTTGAGAGAAGCGATCTTCATGTCCTTTGAGTTAATGGCTTTAGTCAACTCTTCCCTTTTCCTTTTCTCAGGTGCCAATTGCTCTACAGAGCTATTCATCTCTTTATTATAGTTTTCCTCGACTTGAGAGTGGTTTGCTAAATGCATGTCAAGAGAGGACTTTTTCTCTCGAAGCTCTTGTTCTAATTGAGTCTTTAGGACCTCAAATTCAGCCTCCTTTTCTTGTAACTTCTGCTCATATTGAGCTTGTTGGTGCTCCAAAGCCTCATTCTTTTGTACCATCCCTTGATTGTATTCATTGCAAAGTCACTCCAACTCCTCATTCCTCAGCTGTAAAATTTTCCCTGCCTCTTGAAGCTTAGTATGTAGCTCATTTACCATAGCAGGGTTGATAGTATGAATCTTCACAAGTTCTCCCTGAAGTCTACTCTTTTCATTTTTTTCCGCCAATGCCCTTTCTGTCATATGTGCAACATCCGCTTCTAGGGATTTCTCCTTTTTCTCCAAAAAGCTAGCCTTTTCCTTTACTTATTTTTGTTGCTCATCTTTTTTCTTTAGCTAACGACTAGTTTTTAGGAAGTCAGAGGTGACCACCCATTGTGTTTCCTCCATAAGCGCAACCTTATCATGGGGTTGGGCCACCTTCATGTCAAGCCCTACCACATATATTTCATAGTCCTCCATATGCATCTCCCCCTGTGGCTTGGTTACCCTCGGGTACATGGTCGCAAACTTCAGATCTTGCTTGGTCTCATCATAGATAGTTTTCATTTTCGGTTCAACAGAAGCATTATCATCCTTTGCCTTACACTTTTGCATTCTATTTGTGCATGCTTCTTTTCCACAATCAATCTATGCCATGAATTGGGCTAGCGATGAGACTAGCTCACTTGTGAAAGGAGCATCAGAAGGTAGGGCATATGGATAGGTAATTTTGATAGGCCCGAGCATTTTCTTTTTCTAGATAGTGACAGTTTGTGGGGAGAAGGGGGGCACATTCCAAAACTTTTGAGAACAAACAAAAGGGCTAGTTACTTGTGATGGCTCGATTGGTGAACCAGCGGGAGGACTCATGGGTTGGAATGGAGAAGGAGTTGTCATTATAGATTTGGCCTGCTATGGGGGAAGAGGAGAGATTCCAACAATAGTAGACACAAGGGTGCCAACAATAGGCATGCCTTTAGAAAGCGAGGCAAGGAAGGCTTGAGCAGCAACAACTGGCGTAAGGTTTTGTGGAGAAGTAAAGATGGGTGGAGTGACCTATGAGAACTTGGTGAAACCTCCTGTGTGCTTTGGATCAAAACTAAGAAATGAAGGGCCAATACTCATGGCAAGGATTGCTGTAGAGACAGTAGATGATACCAGGGATTGAGAAGCAAGAGAAGGAGTGAATTTTACCTATTGATTGGTCGACAACGACTCTAGAATCGTTAGCGACTCTTCCTTAGCTTTAGGCTCCTGGGTAGCTGCAAGCACCTATCTTTTGGTAGGTTTTTGTGAACTTTCTTTGATAATGGTCTCCGTATGCTGCCGCTTTGCAGGCGGGGTTTCCCTAGTCTCGATAGTTACTATCAACAGCTACTGTAGAACTCTAGCTACCTTAGCGACCCAAGTGAGAGTATACGAAGACCTCGACACATTAAATCGCACATTGGTGGCTACAGAGACGGGCTATCCAAAGATTTTCTCTTGTGGTGTAGAGGATGTAGAATTCATTACTTCTTCTTCCTCTTATTCTTTGGATTCACCTTCCAAATAATTTCCTTTATTGGTGCTAGAGTCAAGGTTGGGATGATCTTCATCCCACCATCTTTCAAACTCTTTGTCATCCTTCGAGGTTTGATAAGGGGCATCCAATTGCCTCATTTCTTGGCGATATGTTCATAAAGCTTCAATCTTCTCATCAGCTGATTCCTCATTCTTTTGCAACTGTGCAGTCTATCTAGACACTATCCCTAGCCACCACCACAACAAAGTAAAAATTGTGCCATGGCTCTGTGTTATCCTATGTGGGAATATGCGCTAGTTCAACAAAATTTTCATCCTTGTCTGTCCGCAGGTTGCGCCTCTTTTCCCAATAGGGTTGAGCAACGTGAGTAACCTTCATGTGTGGCTCTGGTAGGTCATTGAAAGGGTTATAATCCCATTTATCACATACCAAAACCAACCCTAAATGAGCTAGTTTATCCTGCAATAGCTGATCTAATTGCTTCTTTACTAGGGTCACCATTTTGAAATTCTTTGGACAAGTGAAGAATCCCTTTTTCTTCACACTTGGGTTACTGCAGAAGGTAAAATCAATGACACATACTTGCCGATACATCTCAAGCGTGAGCACCCCATTTGTGACACAGACTAGAATTAGGAAAGGTTGATTGATGAAGCCTCGCATCTGAAGAATGGTGAAATTTGCTCCAAAGAACCAGTCACAAGCGAGAATGAAACTCTGCATATATCCTGTTTGATCAATGTTGAGCCAGATTTTGTCACCCCCTCCTTGTAAATCTTGCAAGACCAGAGTTATAAAATAATTCAAAAATGCATAGTAATCATATGTCATGGAGAAAAAGGGTGTCCATGTGGATACAGGCTTCCTCTTTTTCTTTTCATCAAAAATTGGCAATTCAAAATATCTACCAAAGAAATCGGGGTTTTGATGTAGGAACATGTGGACCAGGAAGGAGAGAAATCTAAAATTTCCCTCCACTAGGTACTATTCCATTTTCCCTATCATTTACTCCACTAGGAACTCGGCGAAATCATACCAGAAGGGATTGTGCTACTTTTGGAATTGGAAAGTCAGCCCTAGTTGAAAAGTTTCCACCATTTTTTCAGAGTCCCAACCGCATACGAAAGCTAGCATGACAAGGCATCCTGCATGTCCTCGTAAAATGAACCGCGCGACAATGAGATACTTGGCAACTTATCACATGAGATTCCCTTCCTACCAATCTCCTCTATTAGGAAATCTAAGCTCTTTTTCATCGCCCTCCATGTTTTTTCTCCCTTAGCAGGAAAGAAGGACTGAATTCACTCCTAGCTTTTACTGGGGTCTAGAATACATATAATATACTAAATGGCTTGTGGGATGATGTGAACACTTAAGGTTTAGCCCTCAATGTAGCAGCTGCTAGGGTTATAACACATAATGACAACATCATCTATCTCTGGGTAGTAATGTACCAACAAGACCATGTATTGTGGAAGACCACTACACCAAACCTTCCTTGCTGTCGATGTGTCTCTCTTAGGTGACCTCATTCTTGCACAAGCTACTTCACTTAAGGACTTAGGGTTTTTTGCAAGTCATGGGTCATGCATATTATCCCATTTCTCCTCAACCCTTTTCTAGTTTCTGCAATCTTTGGGCCTATCTATCTGTATCATATTCTCCCTCTTCGGCTTGCTTGGTATACCAGGTGTGGCATATGATAAATATTCATAGACATACACAACTTTTGACGACTGTATAGCATTAAGCAAGTCCTGGCCAATCTCCGCATGAATTTGTTGTGATGAACTCTCTGACATTTTTCTTTAGGTGGAAGTTTCTGTAGCTTTGAACTCTTTGTAATTTTCACTCGGCTTTGGATATACTAAAAAGTTCTCTACACCCTTTTCTTAGCTTATTCCAAAAGACTTTAAACATTAAAAGCTTTTATGCAATATTTTAACTATCTTTTCTCAAGGTGGTAGAGGAAAATAAGCCTTTGCATTTAATTCGACATGTACCGTTAATTCCTTGGCTTGTGCAAAAATGAATTACTTGCCATTTCGAGGCGGCAATAATTCATTATTGCATTAAGAAACTATGTGATATGTCATGATTTCCTTGGAACTTGAGCCAAAAAATTTCCTTCTAACCTTGTGTTAGTACACGCTGGCAACTAATATCTTGGACGAAATGATTAAGCCAAAGCAAACAGCCTTGGGCTCTGGGAAATGCCTATGAGGTGACACAATAGATTACAAACTATGTAGCTTACTACTGATGATCGCCACCATTTGAAAGCTAATTAATTAGCTCTTATTAACTCAACACACATTGAGCTGTACTTTTGTAGATGCAACCAGTCAGGAAATAGGAGAAAATGCGAGCATGCCTTTCAAGTTGGCACTTGGTTATCATCACGTTTCCTCAAAACAGGTTAGCATGGTTTTTCTCATTTTTTCTATAAATAGGCCTCTAAGTAGTGAGGAAATCACACTTAGCATTTGAGCAAAGTTTTAGCGATAGGTCATTGGCATAGTGTTTAGCTTCAGTAGGCAAGTTTTCTCATAGGCTAGGTGGTGGGCAGGCTTCAAGAGTAGTTATAAGGTAGCAGCATTGTGTCAATGCCATGGACACTCCTATTAGGCTAGTTTCATACAAGTCACAAACAACTTTTCTAGGAGAGATTTCCACTAGGCGTTTGAAGAGAATGACAAAAAAAAAACTCCTTGGTTTTGGTAGCCATAAAATGGGTTCTGGGTAGGGACTGCATAAAGTACGAGGACAAATACCGTGTAAACACTGATATCTGCTTTCACTTTGTTTTCCATTTTAGACATTGGTATCTCTAGGCCTTTAATTCTAAAATTGTTTAAGGAATTTTTCTCAAAAAATTACTTGAATGACCTAGGTGAGGTCGTTTCTCATGCTGCATATGGGGTAGGTCTACCAATAGCCAGTGACCTTCGATGCTACATTGAAGAATAAGCGATCATTGTTTGGTTGTCATTTCTTAGTGGATTCCACCTCCAAATGCGTGACAAGCACCAATAAAGGGTTATCCAGGCCTTACACTTTTTATTCCGTAGCTACAACATAGTGCCATTCTACAACATTGATTGGTACACTGACTTTAGAAACCTGGTGTTCCCTCCACCAATGGTGTTTGTTCCAAATGACTCTACTTCTGCTACTGAAGGACCTGCTGATGAAGACGTGGTAGGCGTTGCCGTAAATGCATCAATTGCTACTACTCATGCCCTTGGATGAAATGCCTCTTTTTTATTTTGTTTTTTGTTGTTAAGAATGCACCACCTACTTACAGTTTTTGTATATAATCCTTAAAAAAGGCCATAGATACAATAAATATGAAAAAATAGCACATATAATCATAATTTTTGAATCATGGCTCTCCCAGCCATTTTTTCCATGGAAAAAATGAAATAATATATATATAATGACATATATCCTTATAAAATCCATGACTCTTTTTGCACATCTATTGTATGGGCTCTTTTTCAATAGCATATTTGCATATTTCTTTTGAATATGGGTGTATTTCTTGATTATCTGTAAAGCAATTCCACTGCTCTACTCTCTACGATGATGGGTTACTTTCCTCCAAAACATGAACTAATTTCCAAAAATATCGGGCAACAAAAAGGAAAAGAAAAATAAAAGAAATATTCACATATGTACGATAATAAAATTTGGCACTTAATGGAACAACTTAAGATGAATCCCGTTGACCGGGACTCCCAAGGGTTCCTATTCCATGCTTTCTAACTCGAAAGCATTATGCTCCTTGCACTGAATGATTTTAAAGGGGCCCTCCCATAGGCTATCAAATTTTCCATGCTAACCTAGCTTAGTAGCCCTTTCGTTATATTTCAACACTAATTCTCCGCACTTTAGGCCTTGGTCGGAAGCCCTCTTGTCAAACGATCGCTTGACCACTTGCTGGTGGTTTACCATGGCTATTAGGGAATTCTCCCTTTTTTCTTGTACTTCTAACAATTCGGCAAGCTGAACCTCCACAACGCCATTCTATTCTATCTTGAGGGATTTCAATAGTTGAAGTGCTGGAATCTCCATAGATATAGGCAACAATGCCTCTTTCCCATACACTAGCTCATAAGGCAAAGTATTAAGGACTTGCCTAGGAGTTATGTGGTTTGCCCAAAGTGCCATTCAGAGGTTGTTGTGGCATTCTCTTTGGTGCTCTGATCCAATTCCTTTTAGGAGTTAGACTAGGTTCTTGTTCGTTGACTCTGTTAGGCCATTTCCCTGTGGGTAATAATTTGATGATGTCTTAAGGAATATGCCATTTGTTAATGCAAAGTGACATACCTTTGCACCTAGGAAAGCTCTGGAATTATTAGAAATTATAGTCTTCAAAGGACCAAACCTTGTCACAAGCTCTTCGAGGAAATCCACTATCTTTACTTTTGTTGCATTTTTACACGAAACGACCTCTATCCATGTTGTGAAGTAATCTATGGCGATCAAAATCCACTTGTACCTGGTGCTGGAGGTGGGATTAATCATCCCGTGAAGTCCAAGCCCCATTGTGCAAATGGTTCATCTTCCACTATAGGTTTAAGAGGCATTATGGAATTCTTCCTTCTTCCCATGAAGAACTGGCATTCCTTGCAAGATTTCACCAAAGAGTGGGATTCATTGAAAAGCGTGGGCCAATAGTAACCCGCACACATGATTTTGATGGTGGTGGTTTTAGCAGAGAATTGTCCACCTGCAACACTATTGTGGAACATGTCAAGGATTCTCTTTTCTTGCTCTATAGTAACACATTATAAGAGGAGACCATTGAAATTCTTTTTGAAAAGGACTCCCTCCACTAGCACATATCTGTAATTCTGCAACTGATAATATCTCCTCTTTTGGGAGGAAAGACCTAGTAGATACCTCCCTGTTTGCATAAACCTTACTCTATCTGTTAGCTAGGAACCCTCAGATCTTGGCTCATTTATCCGAACAAGATCCACTTGCTCTTCTTCGGCGGGTATTTCTTCGTCGTGCCCCATGTATTCGCACAGTCCTCTTCCTCAGACATTTTTAGTGGGTTTGACCTCAATGTCATATTTAAGGATCTTGGTGATCCAATTATCTCTTTTTTCTATGATTTCTCCCTCCATAATATATTCGCGCACATTGGAATGAGCAACATAGACAATCACTTTGTTGAAGGAAATTAGATGGCAGAAATTTTTAAGTCTCTTCACTATCGGAAAGGCTTTCCTTTCGAAAAAATTATAATTCATCTCATATTCCTTCAGGGTTTAGGAGTAGAATGCCACCTGATGTTCTCCTTTTCCTTCTTTATCCTTTTGAGTTAAGACAGTAGCAATACTGGACTTGCTAGTGAATGCATACATTATAAAATCCTTAGATAAGTTTGGATTAACCAGTACCGGAGCTGTGAAAATAGTATCCTTAAATTTTTCAAAGGCTTCATGGGATTCCTTTGTCCACTTGAATGCTTGATCATTTTTAAGAATTAAGGTGATCAACTTAATTATTCCTGTAAAGTCAGAAATAAACTTGCTAACAAAATTTACCTTGCCTAGGAAGGACTAGACGCCTTTCTTGTTAACTAGTAGGGGAAGTTCTTTGATAGCTTTCACCCACTCGGGGTTGATTGAAACTCCTTTGGACACCACATGTCCTAACAACTTTCCTTTCAGTACTCTAAATACACATTTTTTTGGATTTAGGGAAACCTCAAAAACTTGGCATTTCTGAAAAAAACATTTCTAAGTGATCAAAATGATCATCCTTAGACTTAGAGAACACAGTAAGATCATCCAAATAAATTAGGATAATCTTATTGATTAGCTCCCTAAAAGCGATGTTCATTACTCACTGGAATGTTGCCCCTGCATTGGATAAACCAAAAGAAATTTTAGCATATGCAAATGTTCCCCATTTTGTGGTGAACATGGTTTTGTGTTAATCCTCCTCTTTAACTCAGATTTGATTGTAACTCGAAAATCCATCAAGTAGGGAAAACATCTCCGATCCTACCACTTTTGGAGGATTGTCTCTATAGAAGGCAACAGATAGTGATCTTTCAGGGATGGTCTGTTGAGGTCTCAGAAGTCCACACATAAGAAGATATCTCCATTCTTCTTTCAGACTAGGACTAGATTGGATACCCACGTGCTATGCTTGATAAAGAAGACAATCCGTGACTCGATTAGATTTGTTAGTTCTTGTGCCATCAGTGCTTCAATTTTGGGGTTTACCGGCCTCTACTTTTGTCGGACTGGTTTTGCACCCTCTGTCAAGTCAATGGTGTGCTAGATGATGTTAGGATTGTATCCCTTGAGGTAATCATAAGACCATGCCACTACCCCCTCATATTTCTTGTATAAATTGATGAGCCTCTATTTATCATGATGCGGGACATCTTTTCCAACCTGAAGGTTTCTACCGTCTGAGACCCTAAGGTCCTTCTCTGCTACAAACTTTTGCCTATCATTTCTTGCATCATCACAATAAAAAAGGTTTTCGAGAGTAACTAATCCTTTTAGAGGCTTGTTGGACTTGAGTTGCATGATTTGTCCTTCATAAGCCTCTGCAATCTTTGGTTGGAGCTGATTGGAAAATTCCCCCAATTGTTGGATGAATGAAACAATGTGTTCATCACTTTCAAACACCTACCAGCTTTGATCATTGTTGAGAACAATTGGTCAAACTATTACTCCTACAGAGTGTTTGTTATGCATTAGGTTGGAGACAAGATCAAACTGGGATCCGATTGATGCCATGCAGTCTGTGTCTCGATTATGGTCTCGGGAAATAGTATAAATGTTGAAGGGTTTAAAGCCCTAACCAAGTGCCATACTTGATTCTGATAGGATCTCATGTGGACATTCCTTGCCACAAAAATTTCCTAGACTTGATTGACCATTAGTTCAAAATCTTCAAAGACCATTAATTGCTTAATGCCCATTCGCTCCATGAGGCTTAAACCCTAAACTAACCCTTCATATTTGGCTTCATTGTTCAAACAATCAAACTAGATGTGGAAAGGCCATAGTATCTTTTCATTTTTTGGGGATATCAAACATATCCCCACTCTGGCACCTACTTTGCATCTTTCCCTATCAAAGTACAACATCCATAGCTCAGGTGCTTGACCACCTTCAATCTCTTTGGCAACCTTTGGGAGCATTTGGTCTTCATCATAGGTTACATAGGTGCCCAATCATATAGCATGGTCATTTCTGAAAGGATCGTTGTCCATCTGTTCACTTAATACAACATCCTCCTCATCATTCCAATCTTCGGTCACGTTTTCCTCCTCTAGTAATTCAATGCCATACATTTCTTCCTTGGTGATAGAGTTATGCACGACTTCAAAATTGATCATAGCTTCATCCGCTACATGTTCAAAATGTAATGCTTCTGACTCTATTTTCATCTTTGCACCATGCTTGGTTCTAAGAATCAGATGTGACCAATCCAGGGACAGGTTTCCACCCACCTTTGAAGTAAATTCTCTAGATAGATAGAGGCCAAACATGGGAGGAATGTCTATGATCATAGTATCTTGCGGTACAATGATACTAGGGAAAACAAATAGAGTTAAAGGAAGTGCCTTGATCACACCTACAGTTTCAACTTTGTTCCCATCAAGCTGCATTACTCCCCTTTTCATAGGTTCATAATTGAGTCCTAAAGCTTCAACTATTTGTTTAGGACTAACCGTAGTGCTCGCACCAAAATCAATCATAACATTGTGCAATAACTTCTTCCCTATATTGAGAGTTAAGAAGAAGGGTTGAGGATTCAACTTAACCTTGACTTCAGTGGGGAATTATTTTGTGTTTTTCATAAGGATTTTAACCGGAGATGGTTGATTAAAATCCTTTACATGGTGAACTGCTATGTTGGCATTGCACTAATCTCTGCTTGAAGCGCCTTCTGTAATATCATTTTTTGTTCTGGAATAGCTAGAATGTCCCATAGAGACACATTAGTAAATGATTTATTTAATTGTTCCAGCACATTGAAAGGTGTCAAACTTTTAGGTTTTTTCTCCTTTTCTCTTGTTATGAAAATTTCTTTCCATGGTGGATATTGAGTCAGCACAGAGGAAGTGTCAGATATCTAATTGGAAGCACCTTTAGGTTATGGGCTGGCGAGTTGCGAAGCAACTGATTCACCAGTAAATCTCCTCTTTGAGTGAGTGTTATAGTTAGATTGTACTTGCGGTGTTTCGGATATGGAAGCATTATTAGCAAACACCATTTCTTCTTCTTCCATCCATGAGAAGAGCATGTGATCAAGAGTGATGTCAGATTCTTGTTCTAGATACATCCCTTGCATTTACGTGGTAAGAACCACACTTTCCATTTGTGATGAGGCATATACATAACCTATGTGGTCTAGGGCCGTGCCTTGGTTGCGCTGCTCCACCACCTTTTGTTGTAAGTTGCCATGTGGGAAATTCCAGGGCATATGCACATCACTGCAAGGGAAGCACCACATATTGATATCATCAATTGTATTATTCTATCTCATGGTCAATTCCCTAGTCGAGCTCAGTGAAGTGCTCGCCAATGGAGTAGGCACCGACAATATTTGGTTGAAGGTCAAAGCTGGTGGATTAGTGTGAGAACTACCTTGGTACTGATTCTACTGATATGAAGACCATCCACCTTGATAATTCTGATAGGTAGGCTTCAAAGGCATTGATTGATTCTACTTTAGGGTGGTTATATCATTTTCCATAGTTTGCAACATTTCTTTAAGATCATTCATTTCATCCTTGGGAGAATTGGATGTAGAGGCAACATTATGTGGTGCTGCCGCATATGTGTACATTGACTGGGGAGGTGCAAGCACACTTGTCGATGTGAATTCCTGTATGGGCATCAATATTTCAAGAAATATCAGCATGATAGACAAAGGAGGCAACTTTTCGCAATCTATCAAATGATTCTCGGCTTTGACGGTGACACCATAAGCATCTGGTAGAGTAGCTCCCCCCAAAGACTTGATCGTCATAGAAATGTTAGGGTTGATTGACTTCAGATAAAATATGAACAACAACTTAGGAGTTGGGTGTATAGAAATGGGGATCCTTTTCCAATTTGTGTGAAATCGGGCATTGAAGTTTGTCAAAGCCTCTTGGGGAGCCCGCTTTATGACAAATAATTGATGGTACATCGATGAGCGATCTCCATCATTTGAAAATCTCTCATAAAACAAATCTTTGAGCTCATCCTAGGTGTAGATAGTGCTAGGTGGCAGTGTTTGATACCAATCCAATGCCTTGCCTTTGAAAGATGTGGCGAGGAGCCTTAGAGCTACATTCCATGCAGTGATCCTGTGCACCAGACACACATCCATTACATCTTGTAGATGCTCTGCGGGTGTTCTTGAGCCATCTCCAGTAAACTTGTGTATAGCTTTCATAGCTGAGACTGAGATAGCACCCCAGACAACGGGTGCTATCGAAGCTGCTAGGGGACTTCCAGTGTCCCATGCCATGTAATTTTTATCAGCATTTGGTAACATGGTTAGAGGAACAAGTGGCGGGAGTGGAACGGTTACCAACTAATTTGTGGCTTGCACTGTTCCTAGTGGCGGTACTAGTAAACTAGGGTTGCTTGCGGTTTGGGATCTAGTTATAGGTCGATGGCTCATACACCCTTCTAAAGTGCAAATTCATTTAAGCTATGTCCCACTTGGTGTACCAAAAAAAGAACAAACCTAGCGTGGCCTCATAGTCGGGACCCATCATCTTTGCATAATCATTACATTTCCTCCCTAAGTTGCACTTATGGGGGGGTGTTAGTGTAATTAATTAATTATTACACTAGCATAAGTTAACTTAAGTCTTGCATTATTTCGTCCTAGGTTACATTATTAGATAAATCATTAATAATGGGGTAATTCCCCTTTCCATGTTTATAGGGGATGAGATTCCTTCTAGAAGATGAGTTGTCCTCTAGAACTTATCTCAATCTTTTATCGTTTCCTAGGTAGGGTTTACATGTTGTCACATGTTAGATCATGACACATGGAAACATCATATTGCATCTTGCATCTCATTCATGCCTATATATTCAGGGCATTTGTACATTTGTAATCATCTAATATTCTAGATCAATAACAATCTCCATTTGCATGCCCTTAGTTGTAACAATTTTTGTGTGGTTGAATTTCTCTTGGAAAAGGTCCTCTTGAAGGCTACAACTTTAGGGACATTGTGCATCCATCATTTCAACATATTGTGAAGCTTTTGTTTCACCAATTTAGTTTTAGGAAAAATTGTAAAATGATGAACCACTAAAGATGGGTCCAAACTAGACATATCTACATAGGTCTAGGAAAAAATGATCTTTTGGTCTTCTATGAAGGTTGTGAATTTTGTTCTCTCTTCAGGATCTAGAGAAGCTACATAATAGGTTATCTTTGGCATAACTATTGTTCCCACATTTATCAGTTTAGAATCCCCAAGCAAGACTATTGAACTTTCCTGATACTGTGTGCTGCTAGGGAGATTGAATCCTCCATCCTCGGGCACCTTAGGGAGGTTTTCACCCTCAGATACATAATTTATTTTGAATTTTTCTCAATCCAATAACGCCACATCATGGTTTTCACTACGGGATCTAATTTTGATTTTATTTTTGTGGCTAGAAGATTCAATCTCCCTTCCAAAATATGCTTCTTTTCCAAGTTCAATGTTGAATCCAACTTTGTGATCCCCAAGTGGTATACACTATCGAAGTCCCATATACTCAGCGATGGCTTCATCATTTTGGAATATGTCCAATGCAGGTGCTTGTTGTTGATCCCAATCAATTAATTGCGGATAGACAAGTTGGATTTCTTATGCTTGGGATGATTGGTTATAGGAGAGAGTGGTAATGGTGTTTACACAAATTTATTCAAATAGGTCTATGATATATAGGTCTTCATTAATAGGATCATAGTCATCCAATGTCTCAACCATGGGAAAAGAAGAACCCTCCTCATAAGATGCATTTTCAGTGTTAGGAGAAACATTTTCTAGCAAACCATATCCTAGTCCTTGATATTTCTTACGCTTTTCCATGGCCATGGGATCTCTCATACCTTGTTCATTCAAACAAAGGCCACCTTTTCTATGAATCCCATACCTTTAGCTAGCTGATAACCTTTGCTATTTAAATCAACCAGGATTGGAGGTAGATCTTTCTCTTCCTCTTTTTACTCTTTATATAGCCATGTAGAAAGGTCTTCTTTAAAGAAAAAATAATATTTCATGTCTCCCCATTTAGTAAATATTGTAGGTTTGACTTCAAGAGTGACAACTTGAAATTCCTTTATTTTTTTCAATTTTTTGTAAGTTCTTGGTGAGGGAGGTAGCTTCCCAATGCAAAAAGATTAATTGAAGTGATAATATCTACATCCAATGTCAATCACTTGGATCTTGAGGTCGAGTTGAGGTGGATTGGATGATGAGGTACCTATTCTTCTAATTTGATTCAAGGAAATGAGATCCACACCAAGAATTGACTATCAAAGTGGTGTATAATGAACCTATTCTTCTAATTTCATTCAAGGAAATGAGATCCACACCAACAATTGACTATCAACCCTTAGGTGAGTCAACTCAAGGTATGAATCATCAAATTTCCTATCTATGCAGGATGGGAGTTTAGATTAAATATCACTTTGGGGAGAAGATTAAAAATAGAAAATAAACTCCAAATTACAAGCTATAAACTGCATTTAGAAGCTAAATCACAATACTAATGGAAACTACATACTTTAGGGATATTTTGGAAGGGATAAATATTGTGTACCTTTTGCAAAAAGTGATTTTCATGGATCATTGAGGACTCATTCGCCCTATGGAAAATGGGTCCTGGCTAGGGCTCCAAAAAATATATTTCTAGGTTCTATTCCTCTATTTTTGCACTCCCAAATTCCTAATTTTCACCGTCAGACAACCAAAAATAAAATTTGTAGAATATTTTTTGTGAAATTGCAACAATAGTGACAAATTTGACAACTTTTCAATTGTTTTTCTTCAAAGGATCTTCAACCTAAAATCTGCAAACACACATGAATGAGAAAAATGTTGTTTGTTAGGTGAATGGGTGTTTGCCTTGGTCAAACCCCATTTTGGGAATAAAAGCATGAAAGGAACGATGAATGAAAAAATCTATGTCACAACTCTCTAAACCCTTGATGGACCTTGATAATGGAAGTCTACAACTTGCATGAATGGCTTCAATAGATGTGGATCTTGACTTTGAATCTTTTCTTGAAATGATACTTTGAATGCTTGATTTAATCATGAAATCTACATCAACATATTAGCTCCAAAAACATGCATGACTCCACATAAATTTGACATAATGCTTGGATCTTGATTGTTGAAACAAATGATAAATAAATACTCTCTTGAATGATCTTGAAATCACTCTTGATCATAAACCTTGCTATCATCAACTTGCTCATAAAATTGATTAGTGGAACATAGTGAAATAACCTTATATTTATACATATCTTAAGATTAATTACCAAAATTCAAATATCACAAGCCAACATTGAATTATAAATTTTAAATCATTAAAATATCACCAAAAAAATATCCAAAAGAGGGGTCCTAGGCCACTTACCTAGGACACACATTGGACAAGGTGAAATATAATGTAAAAATAGGGTCCTACAACTAAGTGAGGACCCATTCTCCATGTGGTGAATGGGTCCTAGATCACCTACCTAGGACACACACCTTCCAAAGTTATGTGTTGTGAAATGGCATTTATGGATGTCAGGTTGCATCCCTCATAATTTACATATAATTAGGCTTGGATTTGAATTAAAGGGGACAATTAAGGAAAATTAACCTCAATAAATTATAAAGCCCTAGATTAGTGTGAAAGTGTAAAGGTACACCTTTCAACACCCTAAATAAGGCACAATTAAGTCCATTTAGTTTATAAGGGCCCTAAAATTAATGTGAATGTGTAAAAGAAATTACAACACTAAATCAAGGCATAATTAAGCTCATTTTATTAATAATTATTCTCAAATTAAGTGTGGAAAAGGGATACTTTTTCTAACAATAAATTTAGTCCCCACTTTAGTGAGAGGAGGAACTTGCATCAAACTCACACTAAAGTAGTCATTCAAGAGGGGTCCAAGTGTACCAATGTGGATGATATAGGATGACAAAGGTCAAGGGGGTGGTCAAACCCCCAAGGTCCAAGATCCTACATCAAACCAACATAAGGACAAAGGGACACATACAAGATGTATGATATGCAACAACAAGACAAGATACACAAACATACAATGTTAAAGATTGAAAGAAAGAAAATAAAAAAAACAAAAAATGGGTGGATCAAGCCTCGACTATTTTTCCAACTTGATGCAGATCAAGTCTCAGTTGTTTGTCCAAAACACACTCACTCTAAGTAGTGGAACCTTAGGATGTCCACTAGGTGAATTTTCCCAATAAATTGGCTAATTGAGAAAGTCATTCCTCTATGTCGACTTCTCACCATACAATGAGAAAGTCATGCCTCTGTGTCAGATTCTCATTTTACTAACCATACCAAAGCTATCACTCTAATAACTTCAATAGAGTGCCACAACATGAAACTTTGAGCTTCACAAGGCCTAACAAGCTGTGTTATGCTAAGAACTTATGAACAATATGCGAGTAGAGGTTTTTTCAAAGGAACTTTGCTTATTTCATGAAAGGTCTCTTCTTGGGGAACATCGTGCCTAATGTCTCAAAGAGAGGAAAAATCAAAGGAATACCACACTCTTGGAGGATACCAAACCCGATGACACCACCAAGAAAAGGA
Organism: Sequoia sempervirens; assembly: GCA_007258455.2. Classification (NCBI taxonomy): domain Eukaryota; kingdom Viridiplantae; phylum Streptophyta; class Pinopsida; order Cupressales; family Cupressaceae; genus Sequoia; species Sequoia sempervirens. The sequence goes on from VDFB02382932.1 coordinate 29,071, forward strand.
TGCATGACCAGAAGAAAGAAAATCACACAAAGAAATATGAGTGTCAATTTATGCCCCCACTTTAAAGCGAGTGCTAACACCATTATTGTGAGCAATCCACTTTAAAGTAGAAGAAGACAAGAGAGCTTTTTCGAAAATCCCTTTTCCAAGTCATATGTTCCTGAATGAAACTACATCATGAATAAGGGGTTTCCCCCAAAATGCAATACTAAAGATAGCTCAGCATGTCACATGTGAGCCAACTTAAGGCATGCCATCTACATACCAAGCTCACTCTTATATATACATGGAAGGTAGTCAACTAGCCAAAAGAGACAACGAAAAGTGCCATAAGAGGACAAGGATACCTAAGCCCTTGCCACCACTTAGTGCAAGACATGGATGAGCCAAGATGATTGACGAGAAATGTGAAAATTAGTATTGATTAGAGGAACTAGGTGCTTCAACACAAGGAAGAGCACCATAATCCTTAAGATGTTGAATTTAATTACCCAAAGCCTTACATTCATTAGTAGAATGACCATGAACTCAATGATATGCACAAAATGAAATCTTGCTGTAATTTTTTTTTTGTGTTCTTGGAGGGAGAGATATCAAACAATCTTGGAGGAGTCTTGACAATATACTCTCTTGATTAATAGTAGAAGATGTTCCTTTTTTTATGACAAAGATATCTCTTGCTTAGTACAAGGTGTCATACTTACACAAGACTCTTTAGATGGTGAGATTTTGTACTCTCCTTTAAGGGAGGTCGTAAAATCTAATGGAATCCAATAGTTACTAAGACATGTCCTAGGAGTGCTTTATGTGATGACATTAATGTTAAGTAAAGACTTGTTTGATTCTTTCATTTTTGTCAAAGGACAATAACCAATACCACTAGCTTATATTAGTTCAGGATACACCAAGGTTAAATTTGGCTTGGGAGAATCTTTTGTAATAGTTTTGGTATTGAGTGAAGGCTTATTTGTTTCTTTCGAGGCACAATAACCAAGACCATTAGTCATTTATTGTGTGTTAGCCTCTATAGGGACACATATACCTTGTTCTCTAGCACCACATCCTTTTCCACTATACCCAAGTTGTTTCATAAGGTTTTAACCTCTTCCATCAATATTTTTCATTTCTTTCAGATTCGTTCATTTCTCATGATCAACTTCATCGGAGTTTGTCATGTAATTTTATTCTTCTAAAGTGGTTGAAGTGTATGCTTTCAAATTTTTTGTTGACACTTTTTCTTTTCCCTTTTCAGACTAATTGTTATGATCTTGTATTCTCCCATGAATGTAGGTGTGAAATCTAAGGAACCATAATTATCTTCCAATAACTTTGTTACTTCTTCAATACACTTCTCTTTTTCTTTCTCTTTCATGGGTTCCACTTGTGTAGTTGGTGTCGGTGTTTTCAAAGGATTTTCCTTGTTTTTCTCAATGAGTAAAGCACTATAAGGCTCAAGATTAGCTCTGAGTGTATACACTTTTTTGTTGTAGATATACTTCATTTTATGATGAAGAGTAAAAGGCACCCCATTCATTTCATGAATCCATGGTCTACTTGAAAGAAGATTATATGAAAGATCGTGAGGCATAACATAGAACGGAGTTTGCAATGTAACCTTTCCAACTTTAATAGGTAATGTAATCACACCAAGTGGTTGTTTTCCTACATTGTCAAACCCACTAATAGATAAAGAATCAAGTTGAATTCAGATTTTATCTACTTTAATCTCATCAAGAAGGTTTATGCTACACACGTTAAGGGTTGAGCCATTTCCAAAAAGATTTCTCTTTATCACTATTCGACTAACGTAAGTTGTTATCATGAAATCTTCATTTTGTTTTTTCTCTTCTAATGAAGGTAACTCATCTTGAAAAAATGTAATGTCTAAGGTGATCAAAGTTATAGCTTGAATTTGGGATACCACATCATTTGGTTGCACATTAGGAGTAGGAACTTGTTGTAAATCACTTTGAAGCATGTTATTATAACTAGGTGAGGCTTGAATAAGGTCCCATAAGGATATCTTAGTAGAAGTATTTTTAAGTTGTTCAACAAGATCATAATCCTTTCTACTATGTGAGGGAAAATCAGGAGCACTAGGAAAGATAGGTTGAGGCAATGGGAGGGATGTTGGAGTTGTTTGTCTTGGCTGTGGATTCTTCCTAGTGTTATATGTAGGAGCAATGGTATTGTATCTCAATTATTGTGAAACATTATCATTATCAAGTTGCCTTTTAGGTGGTTCTAAGATAAGCACTAGTTTATTTTGAACTTGTGGTTCTTGTGAGGGTGGATAAGATTGTTGTGAAACATTATCATTATCAAGTTTCTTTTTAGGTGTTTCTAAGATAAGCACGAGTTTATTTTGAACTTGTGGTTCTTGTGAGGGTGGATAAGATTGTTGTGAAACATTATCATTATCAAGTTTCTTTTTAGGTGTTTCTAAGATAAGCACGAGTTTATTTTGAACTTGTGGTTCTTGTGAGGGTGGATAAATGATAAGTTGAGGCTTAGGTGGTCCAATAATTAAAGGGTTTGTAAGAGGTCTAAGAATTAGAGGACTCAAGGGAGTTCTAATGTTCATAACCTCAACACATTTATCCTTATTTTCATGATTTATTAGTGAAGGGAAGTCTAATGTAACTTCATCATCTTCATCTAAGGAAGCCACATCACTATTGTTTGAAAGACATGTGTCAATATTCTCATTTTCTTGCACCATGATATATTCCCTAGTAGGAGAGTTTTTAGGAGAGCTACAAACTAGATGTTCATGACATTCAAAGGTTGGTTCTTCTAAAATAAATTCATCACAAGTAGGGGAGTCATCAATGGTTGGATTTTATTGCTTATCAGTGATGGAATTCTCTAGTAGGAGAGGTAAGGGAAGAGAGACAAATAGGACTCTCATAACTCTCATTAGTTTGATCTTCTGACACCAAAATATCTTCTTCACAACTAGGAGATATATTGGGAGAAGACCAAATTTGATTGTCATGATTATCCATCATTGTATTATCTTTTGTTAAAACATTCTCATAAGGGGGAGAGTTGAAATTTTTCTTGGCATGTTTAGAAAGGTAAGATACTAACATTGTGTGACAAAAAATAAAAGTACTTCTAACCATCTTATGTAATGTTGCAAGAATGTAAACAATGTATATCCAAAGATGAAAAGTACATTATTCCCATTTATGCAAAGCTTCAAGAATGCAAACAATGTGTATCCAAAAATGAAAAGCACTTTTATCAAACTTATGCAAAGATTCATGAATGTAAACATTGTGTATGCAAAAGTGAAAAGTAATTTTATCCATATTATGAAAATCTTCAAGAATGTAAACATTTTTAGATCCGATGGTTTTTGCTACTGAAATGATTTGGGAATGATTAAAAAATGACTACACTAAATGGATTATTTGACCTAGATACATAAAACAAAAATTCCTAAAACTTTCCAGACTTATACAATAGGTTACGAGTAAGCCTGGGAAGTGTAGAAAACAAGAAAAAAGCTTAGGAAAGATGGTTTTTGTAGGCCTCCAAGGACTCATTCGCCCAATGGCCAATGGGTCCTAGTACAAGTTGTTTTAAAATTGAAAAATAAAATTTCAAAGTGATTAGATGTGTTTTTTGTTTCAGGTCTTAGACTGGTATTTTTGTAACAAAATTTTCCAAAATTTGATGTGTAAATGCAAGTAAAACTAATGAGAAATGATGAGCTATGTGAAAATTTTTGAAATGCAATTTTGATGCAATTTTTGAATATTAATGATGAAAAGTAAACTAACATGCAAACACTATGCAAAATTAATGTAATATTGTGGCAACGGAAAAAGTATCCCTTTTCCTTGCTTAATTTAGGAATGTTTAATGTTAAAATGAACTTAATATCACCTTAATCTAGTGTTGTACTGTGTTTTACACATTCACATTAGGTTTTGGTCCCTTTTTAAGCTAAATAAACCTAACTTTTCTTTAATTTAGTGTTGTAAATTGTATTTATTTACACCTTCACATTAAATTTAGGAGGCTTGTAAACTAAATGGACATGATCTAGTGTTGTAATGTGTTGTAAACTTTCACATTGGGTTTAGGACCCTTTTGAGCTAAATAGACCTAACGTTTCCTTAATTTAATATTGTAAAATGTACTTATTTACACTTTCACATTGAATTTTGGCCTCCCTTACATTTATAACCTTTATATCATCATTAATAGGCCCCTAAGACCCTATATTATGCATCCCAAGGCATATTTTAACCAAAATCCTGACATAAACCTCATATAAACTTAATTTCTTGACTCCTTGACATTCTCTCTCTTCAAATAGGCCATGTGGGACCCATACGCCACCTTGGGCATATGAGTCCCATCCAGGTGGGACCCATACATCACAAATGGTGTATGAGTCACATTTGGCCTATTTTAAAGGATTTAAGTTAGAAAATAGGGTTTTAAATTCAAATTTCTTCTATGTCAACCTTTGGTATCTAATAAATGATAATTTGGATGTACTTCATATATAAAAAAGGTCTCAAATCATTATTTCATTAAGAATTCATGATATCAAGTCAAGCATTCAAGAGTTAAGCACTCCAAGACTTTACATGATCATCAAGAGAGCATTAAAGATCATTTCTAAGGCATTCATGGGAAAAATTCTTCATCAATTGTTGTAGCAATTCAAGATCCATCATCATGTCAAGGATATCAAGCATCAATCATGTTATTGAGCTAGTGTTGTGATGTTGCATTCAAGATTCAAGGTCAAGCATTGTTGTACACTTATCTCTCAAGATCTAGATCTACACCCTTCATGGCCATTTCATGTTAGATTGTAGATTTTAAAAACATCATCCAAGGTATCATTGTTCATGTTTCATGCCCTTATTTCATTATCTCATCATTTGGTTTAATTACCTATAAGGGGTTTGACCAAGGAAAACTCCTATTCACTACTAATCAACAAGTTTTTCTCCTCCTTACATGTGTGATTGTAGATCTAGGTGTCTTGGAGCATGAAGGATATTTGAATATTAGGTTGCAAGCCTGAAGGAAGTTGTTAGGGTTTTCTCCTCACTTGCAAGGTCATAAAAATTCTTCTACAAGTCTGAAATCAGGGTTTCAGATTTGGAAACAAAGAGGAACAAAAAGAGCAGACATTGAACACTAGATTCACTTTGAAGTTCCAAAAAACCCTAACTAGACTCATACACCAGTCCTAGTGTATTAGTCCTAGTTTAGGTCAATTTTGAGATTTTTTCAATTTCGAATAACCTTTTTCTAGAAACATGTTCATGTACAGAAACCTAGATTTGGGACCGATTCTCCCAACCTGATGTATGAGTGTAGTCAACATTAAAGTCATAATTTCTAGCATTTATAGCCTCATTTATCATCTTCAGATTTCCAAGTGCACACATTTCATCTTACAACATGTTATTCAGTTTTGCATACATTTATAGGTCATTTAGTGAAGGATTGCATCATATTATGGTTTAGCATTACATCTTGCATTGAATTTGTCTTTCCAAGCCTTAGCTTGGTGGTGAACCCCTCATTAGTTTACAAATAGCCCCTAGGACAACCCTATTGCAAGATCTCTTTCTCCTTCGCATTGAGATCTCTAGGGTTATCCTTCAATGAAATAATTAGAAAGTGGGTGTGCTCTATGTCCTAAGCCATACGAAAGCATCCTAACCCATTTTTTAGTTGTTTCAAATATGCATGTGGATTTTTAAATTTTTCAAATTTAAACAATGCAAAAATGAAAATTTAAACCCCTACATGCAATGCAAGCTAATGAAGATTTAAAGAACCCTAAATGTAATGCAACTAATGCAAACATAGTGTAATCTATTGAAAAAATTAGACCAAGGTTTAAAATGACTCCAATTTTCAAAATGTTGTTGTACCATGTCGGGTTGACCATAATGAAACAAAGAAAAATGAGGTTCACCAAAATGAATTGATAAAGGGGGGTATGACAAACCTATTCTTATAATTTCATTCAAGTAAATGAGATCCACACCAAGAGTTGACTATCAACCCTTAGGTTAGTCAACTGAAGGTATGAATCAACAAATTTCCTATCTATGCAAGGATGAGAGTCTAGATTAAATAACACTTTGGGGAGAAATATTAAAAATAGAAAATAAACTCCAAATTATAAGCTATAAAGTATATTTAGAAGCTAAATCACAATATTGATGGAACCTACAGACTTTAGGAAGAGTTTGGAAGGGATAAATATTGTTGGAGACAAAGATTTTGGCACCTGAATGTTTTATGCTCCTTCTAGGGTTTTTCACCTAAAAGGAGATAAGATTGGAGCCAAAATGCATGTTCACACTCAAAGAGGGATATGATATATGTGTAATATGCCTAAATGAAGTAAAATAAATGAAAGGAACTGAAATAATATTGATTGTATATGCAAAACTAAGAAATATGAAGTGTTTGAAAATACAGTGTGATATGTAAACATGAACTAGAAACATGCACAAATGGAAACAAAACTTAATGAGACTGAATGGAGTGCACCTGGAGATAGAATGGCGATGCTAGAAGGTTATGGAATGTTTCATAAATCACTGTTGATGGCCATTGGGACTCATTCCCCACTGATGGTGAATCAATCCAAGTTTTGGTAAATTCTACTAAAAAAGGTTTTAGGATGCCGAGAACTGAAATTTGAAGAAATCACTTTTTTCAGCCTAGCAATGGGACTCATTCACCACTGATGGTGAATTAGTCCACCTACAAAAATCTGAAAATTTTGAATTCGACTCTGTGGGTCGAGATTTGCACTTGTCTTCTTGTTGGGTTGACGAAACCAAATCCTTAGAAAATGGGTTAAATGATGTCTCCAAGCTTGAATTAGGTATTTGGTTGACTTGAATAGCTCTGATGACTTGTTGACCACTTTTCAACACCTATCTCTTTGAAAAATTTACCTAAAAGACTTGCAAACACACATGCAAAGAGGGAAAAAATGGTTAAGGGTTAGAGTATAGGGATTTTCCTTGGTTAAATCCCACTTTGGTAATCAAACCCTTAATAAAGAAATGAAGTGAAAACAAGAAAGGAATGATGAAAAAACAACATGAAAGTGTCCTAAATTCACCAGATGCTTGATTCAATGATGCTCTGTTGCTCAAATGCTTGCGTAGACACCTAAAAATGACCTAGGCCTACAAGCTTCATTTTTACCACTTTCATCCTAGCATAATTATGACATTTAAATTATGTCCTTGGTCCACATTCAACTATTGATTAAATAATTCATAATTATTTAATTAATTCATGTCCTTTGATTCTTCATGATTATTACATAAATAAATTTCATTTATTTATTAAATATGTCATTAATTGTCTAAGTCTTCCCTTAATTAAATAAATTTCTTAATTTATTTAATTACCCTTCGTCATTTATTTCTTCCTGATTATTAAATAAATAAATTTTATTTATTTATTTAATATGTCACTAATTGTCACAATTCAATAAATTTATTAATTTATTTAATTATTGGTCTTATTTGCTAAATTAAATAATTAAATTTAATTATTTAATTGCCAATTTGATATTCCTCTGATTTTAAATAAATGAAATTATTTAAAATGTCATCACAATCTTAACTGTCAGTTCACGTTGGTAAATAATTGGAAAATCAATTATTTATTATCTCACAAAATCCATATTTTGAATTAATTTAATTCAAAATAGTAACTAATCTTCTAAAAATCAAGTAATTGGGCAGATTCTTGATTTTCCAAATCGAATCTTCAGTCCAACTCTTATCTTCTTGATTTTTCGAATCTCACAAATTAGGCAGTCTTTATCTTCTTGATTTTTGAAAATCTTCATTTTCTAATTAATTTCCTCATTTATTCTCCACTGTCGATCCAATTATTTGAGATATTATCTTGACTGTTTGATTAATGAATTTTTCCTAACCCTAATTAGGGATTCTCAGATTTAATCCGGATCTCTCATTCTAGGTCTTTCTTAGAATTCGATCTCGCCCGTCCATTCAAAATGACATTTTCTATAAAATGTCATTTTCCTCTCACTTTTTGATTACAAACACACAAGTAGACATATTATAGGCGTATTACATATTCACTTGCACACTTAGGCTTCTCATTGCACTTATTATCTTTATTTGATCAAGTCTTGGCATGTTTAGGCATTGATAATCATAGTCATAGTCATAGGCATTTAGGCATTTATCAAATCCTTCAAAGCTTGGTGTAGGACTTCGTCAAAGCTTGCTCGCACAACAAATTTGAGGGCAAAATATCATCTAGCAAGTAAGAAGGTGCTATGGAGGTAATCATGGAAGTTTCAAGAAACAATTATAACTGTTTTATTATTTAATTTCCTTTGTACTTGATAGATCTTTGGGTTTCATTGTCTATTGATTTACAACTAACACTCCTAATCAAAACCTAAATGATCCAGGTGGATCTTGAAGGCCTAAAAAATCCAACAGCTTCAAAATCTCCTAAAATTGGCATCAATGGATAGAGCTCGATGACACGATCCCGACACAACTTGAATCGCGCCAAAAGGAGGTCGTACGTGAAAGTTATGCTTGGTCAAAGGTCTGGTCAAATAGGGTACCAGAGGTTGACAGGAAGTGAAAAAATTGATCATCTCAAAATTTGTTGAAATCAGTGTCAAATTGAAGTGTTCATCAAGATAATTCCGGTGGCATTCGTTTCGTCGAAAATGGAGCTCGTATGCGCAAGATACGGCCAGTCAAAGTTTCAGGTTGACTTGGTGGACTTGAAGGTACAATGATGATGTCATCATTAGTACAGCTGATGTCAGCACGTGGTACGAATTCCAAAGTGGACCAATCAAAGCTCGACATGTATCATCTGTACGATGACGTCAGTATTTCGTACAACATGACGTGGCAGCTTAGGTGGCATCCGAGTCAGCAGTCGAGGCGAATCGGGCTTGGACACATAACATGATGAGTCAGCGATGACATGGCAGTTGACGTGGAATGGTTGGTTGAAGCGATTTTCAACAATGAATGAAATTGTGACACATGGCTAAATGTTTGAGCAACGCGTGTCCCTCTATCCTCCTCACTCTTTCGGCTGCGGTTGGTAAGTTTGTTTTATTTAACAAAAACATACCCGTAGGTTTCGATCCCATGACCAGATGCATCTTGGAACAACCGCTGGCCGTTGTGCCATGCAACGCACATTTGAATATTATAAGTGTTGGCTTTGTTTTGATGAAAGGTTCAGCGAAGTTTGAAAACAAAATGCAACGGGCGCGGTTGGAACCCCCGACCCGTCGGTTCCCAAAATTTATTGCCACCATTAGGCCATTCAAATGGCTTTAATTATATATAGCAACTAGTTTGTTTTGTCAGATGTATATTGGCCGAGCCTAAACAAATAGGCTATTTTATTGTTCAACTCCCTAACCACTAAAACAAAAGTGGTTTAAAAGGACAAATAAGCCAATGTTCGATGGTGAAATTGTTAGGGAGGTTAAATTATTTTGTTATTGCATTTATTATGGAGGTTTTGGCATTTTTAGCCAACTTCATGTATAAAAGGGAGGTATGTGAGAGGCATTTTTCATTCAGAAATTCGGAGATTCAGGAATTTCAGGATTAAGGAGTCTTGTGAGAATTTTTCTCTAGGGAGAATTGGGGAAATTCTTGTGTGTTCTCATTTTTTTAGCTCTTGGAGAGTTGTTTGCTCTTAGTAAAGGGTTTATGGGGAAGTGAGAATTTTCTTGTAATGGGCTAAGTGGTCTATAGGGAGGAGACAACAACTTGGTGACTCCTTTGAGAGACTTGTATGACTTTTGAGTCATTTGTAAAGGCTTGACGCCTATGTACTCTTGTTGAGAGAGAGAGAGTTGCAGCTTTAGTGTTTGGAGGCATTGTAAAGGTGACATAAGGACTAGGCAGTGTGGATGCTAGAAAGTTCTTTTCAAGATAGTGTTTCAGCAAGAAGCGGATTGTAACTCAGTGAAAGACCATGGTGATGTAAAAGCAGTTGCATCATAGTAATGGCATTGATCACGCTTATTTGTGGATCTGGAGACGTAGCCAAAAACTGGTGAACTCCATAATCAAATCTTTGTCTCTCTTTTCTTGGTGCATGATTTTTATCAGCTTCTTTACTTTCCTGCATTTTATGTTGTTATTTGCTCAATTCACAAGCATCATCAGTTTCGATCTTAAATTAAATCTATATCCTGGTGAATCTAACAATTGTTAAGTGATTCATAGTAAGGAGTTTATAGATCAAGTTGGTATCAGAGCTAGTTTGATAAGTTGCAGGTTGTGGAATACTTGGAGCAAATTCAAGCAGTGAGGTGAGATGTCATCACATAAGGAAAATCAGTTTCCTTTTGTCTTCGATGCAGAGTTCTATAAGGCCTTCATGGTGATTAAAGCCAAGGTTGATGAAATGTATGAGGAATGGAAGTCTGAAAAAGAAGGCTTGTTGAAGAAAGTCAAAGATGCAGACTCGGTGAAAGCTCCTCATTCTTCTCATTCTCTTCCTTGTTCTCTTGGTGATTATGAGAAACAATCTCAAAGTGTTGGATTGAGGTTGTCAACCAAGATGGACTATGAAGGAAAGGGGCTTGGTAGTCATGGACAAGGCATGGTTGAATCTGTGAAGATGGAAGCTGGACCTCGCTATGCGAAATTGGGGTATGGTGATGGAGAATGCTCCAAGGTAGTGGACGCAAAAAATTCTCCAAAAGAAGAACCATTCCAAGAACAATCTGAGAGAGGTGATGGCACATCACTTTCAGGCAGTGGTGACACATGCAAGATGTCCAAGAGAAGGAAAAACATAGATTCTTCTTGGCATGCATGCACCAAGGGTGACCATCAAAGGTATAATAAAGCTGATTGTTCCAATGTTTCTTTTGATTTTAAGAAGATTGGCAATGTAAAAAGTTTATGGTATAGAAGACCGTGCACATTTTGTGGGTTGAATAACCATAGTGTTGCCAAGTGTTGGAAAATAATGGCTTTGTATAGGAAGGTAGAGTCAACCAGGAAAGGGACACCGTGTAAAGACTCATCTCCAATTCAGAAGAAAGATAAGGGAAAGAAAGTTTGGATGTTGAAAACACCTTGCTCCTATTGCAAGAAAGGTGGACATCAGGTAGCTAATTGTTGGAAGCTTCATCCAGAGCTTCATCCAAAGAAGGATAAGAAGAAGATTGCAGTTGATTCTCCATTGGTGAACACAGGACAAATGAAGAAGCTCATGTATGTGAGGAAAAATTCTTCACTCATGTGTGCAAAGGTGGGAAAAGCAAATGATTTGAAGCATGAAAATGAAGTAGTTGCTTGTAAGCCTAACTATCATGTGTTTCAGGGATCATCAGCGCCGCAACATGAAGATTTGTCATGGAAACCTATCAAGAGGATTAGAAGTATTATTAGCTCATTTTCATTTATATCCTTGTATTTTTTAATGCTACTAATGTTTTGTACATGGATAGTAGCTAGGGTAATGAATGCAGAAGGATGTGAGAAAATGCAAATGGGTAGCAATGTGATTGCAGTTTTCATAATTGTTGTTCAAATTTTTGATGAAGCAGATGCACAAAAAGGGTGGACAGATACTGGACAAGTGGGAAGGTGTTTTCTCTCACGTTGTGTCTGAATAAGAACCTTTTGGAGGTCCAAAAGTTCCTCAGTGGGGAGGAATGATCCAGGTGGATCTTGAAGGCCTCAAAAATCCAACAGCTTCAAAATCTCCTAAAATTGGCATCAATGGATAGAGCTCGATGACATGATCCCGATGCAACTTGAATCATGCCAAAAGGAGGTCGTACGTGAAAGTTATGCTTGGTCAAAGGTTTGGTCAAATAGGGTACCAGAGGCCGACAAGAAGTGAAAAATTGATCATCTCAGAATTTGTCAAAATCGGTGTCAAATTGAAGTGTTTGTTGAGACGATTCTGGTGGTGTTCGTTTCATTGAAAATGAAGCTCGTATGCGCAAGATACGACCAGTCAAAGTTTCAGGTTGACTTGGTGGACTTGAAGGTACAATGATGACATCATCATCAATACAGCTGACGTCAGCACATGGTACAAATTCCAAAGTGGACCAATCAAAGCTTGACATGTGTCATCCGTACGATGACATCAGTATTCCATACAATGTGACGCGGCAGCTTAGGTGGCATCTGAGTCAACAGTCCAGGAAAATCGGGCTTGGACACGTGGCATGATGAGTCAATGATGATGTGGCAGTTGATGTGGAATGGTCGGTTGAAGCAGTTGTCGATAGCGAATGAAATTGTGACACATGGCTAAATGTTTGAGCAATGCGTGTCCCTCTCTCCTCCTCACTCTTTTGGTTGCGGTTGGTAAGTTTGTTTTATTTAACAAAAACATACCCACAGGTTTCGATCCTGTGACTAGCCACATCCTGGAACACCCGTTGGCCGTTGTGCCATGCAACGCGCATTTGAATATTATAAGTGTTGGCTTTGTTTTGATGAAAGGTTCAGGGAAGTTTGAAAACAAAATGCAACGGGCGCGGTTGGAACCCCCGACTCGTCGGTTCCCAAAATTTATTGCCACCATTAGGCCATTCAAATGGCTTTAATTATATATAGCGACCGATTTGTTTTGTCAGATGTATATTGGCCGAGCCTAAACAAATAGGCTATTTTATTGTTCAACTCCCTAACCACTAAAACAAAAGTGGTTTAAAGGGACAAATAAGCCAATGTTCGATGGTGAAATTGTTAGGGAGGTTAAATTATTTTGTTATTGCATTTATTATGGAGGTTTTGGCATTTTTAGCCAACTTCATGTATAAAAGGGAGGTATGCGAGAGGTGTTTTTCATTCAAAAATTTGGAGATTCGGGAATTCCGGGATTAAGGAGTCTTGTGAGAATTTTTCTCTAGGGAGAATTGGGGAAATTCTTGTGTGTTCTCATTTTTTTAGCTCTTGGAGAGTTGTTATCTCTTAGTAAAGGGTTTATGGGGAAGTGAGAATTTTCTTGTAATGGGCTAAGTGGTCTCTAGGGAGGAGATAACAACTTAGTGAGTCCTTTGAGAGACTTGTACGACTTTTGAGTCATTTGTAAAGGCTTGACGCCTATGTACTCTTGTTGAGAGAGAGAGAGAGTTGCAACTTTAGTGTTTGGAGGCATTGTAAAGGTGACATAAGGACTAGGCAGTGTGGATGCTAGAAAGTTCTTTTCAAGACAGTGTTTCAGCGGGAAGTGGATTGTAACTCGGTGAAAGACCATGGTGATGTAAAAGTAGTTGCATCATAGTAATGGCATTGATCACGCTTATTTGTGGATCCGGAGACGTAGCCAAAAACTGGTGAACTCCGTAATCAAATCTTTGTCTCTCTTTTCTTGGTGCATGATTTTTATCAACTTCTTTACTTTCCTGCATTTTATGTTGTTATTTGCTCAATTCACAAGCATCATCAGTTTCGATCTTAAATTAAATCTGTATCCTGGTGAATCTAACAATTGTTAAGTGATTCATAGTAAGGAGTTTACAAATCACTAAAAGAAATCCTTAGTTACATTGGTGAACCCGACTCTATTTTTCTGGTTATTTCCATACGGTTTTTTGTGTTTTCTGCTATTTTGCAGGTTCAAGTACGGAGTGACTCAACCGCTTTTTTTTAAAATCATGATGGATCTGATGCGTCGCAACACATTTGACAACAAAAAAGCTGCAATCACTCTGTTGTAACACAATCGACCTTGGGAAAGCTGCATTTGAAGCATTAGAACACATCTGATACGCAAAGCGATGCAATCACTCTGTCACGATGCAATCGTCTGGTAAGATTTTTTGTTATTTTACATTTGGTTTTTTCCTATTTTCTGCATTTCTTTTATCTTGTTTATTTTCTACATTCTACCTAGCATAGGATTTCTGTTACTAATCGGGATTTGTAGCTTGTTGGTGGTTACTCTTCATGGGTTGAAGACAAACACTAAAACTACTAACAAATTTTCTTGTAGGTTCGGTTGTCGAAGGCCAAACATTCAAAAAATGTGTTTGCATTTTTAGTAGTGTAACTCACATTTTATTTTTGGTGTAATTAAAACAAACCTATGTTTTCCATGTTTGAATGTGTTTGTCAAATGATAGGGGAGTATGCTCTCACCTTGTGAAAACTTGGTGATAAAAAACCCACTCATTTTTATTTGTTCTTACCTAATGATTTGGTATATCAGAGTATCCTCTCCCCTTGCGCTTTCGAGTGATCTTGGGTGTAAGAGAAACAGCTACCAACTCTAGAAATTGGGCCTACCTGGGGATTTCATCACCCCAACACGACTCAAACTGGCAACAGAGCTAAAGCCAAGCTACCCCCGACTGGTATATAAATGTAAATCTTAAGGGAAAACCTAAGATTGCAAGTGCGGATGTGTCATACGAATGGAGTTGTACTCCCTTAAACCCTGTTGAGCTTAACCTCTTTAGGGTGGAGTGCCACCTTAACGGTGATTAATCTCTTGACCCATGTATGGCCACTTGAATGGAGGTCTTGAACTAAAAACCTTTGTGTAGTAAGCCAAAAACCCTCTATTTGCTAGTGTAGCACCGGTCGGTGTGAAGGCATCCACACTTTCGTAGTTTGTAGTAGAGGTGATCAACCTGCCATGGGAGTTTCATGGGGGTTGGAAGCTTGGTTGGCCTGAGAAGAGAGTGCACTATAAGGGGGAGCCCGTGCAACCAAGCTTCTGAATTCACACGCTACAGATATGTGGTTGGGGAAACCCGCGTGGAATCTAGCGAATACTGTCCTGGCCTAACCTAGGATTGTGCTTATCTGATGTGTGATTGGTTACATTCAAAACACTGTGTTTATCAAGTGCTTTCTAGTTTTATCACAGTTCTAAACAAAACATCCAACATCAAACAAATCAAACATGCAATCAAAATGACAAGAAAATCAATTTGAAACAAAACTGTGCCACATTTGGTGAACTGCAATCAATTTTTTGCACTGCAATTGCTTTGTTAAACTGCATTTGACATTTAAAATGCCACATTTGTAGGTGTCGCGACACATCTGAACACTGCAGAGCCGCATATGCAAAACTGAGTCGCATCTAATAGTCCAAAAGCCACAATCGCAAAAACAAACCACATTTGCCAAACTATGATGCATTCACAGCTTCAAATGATGCATTTGCATGCCACAATTTAAAACTTCATACAAATTCAAAACCTGAGGTCTTCATCTTGTCAACCATTTGTCAAACACTGTTTCCATGGAGATTCTGTCAAAAACCAAGTTTGAAATTGCTCAAAGTTTTGACCATTAGTTTTCATTCGTCACCATAGGTTTCATCCTTCATTATTTTTAGTTGCATACATTTGGCATTATATTGTCCTTAGGTCCACATTTTGCATACTTAGGATTAGGAAAATCTTAGCACAATTTGCAACGTCCTTGCTTTCGAAACTAGGCTCTTTTGGACTAAGTTGTCAAACCCTTTTTTAGTCATTGTCCTCTTTTGTGAGATTTTCCAACTCAAAAGTCTAGTTAGGAAAACTCACTAGTCATTTAGACCTTGTCACCTCGTCATTTTCAAGAAAGTCCTTTAGTACCCAAAATTGAAAACAAAGTTTCAGCTTAGAAGTGCTTAGGTACCCTTGTCTTAAATTGCACTATAATTCTACACATTGCATATCCTATTCACAAAAATCCAAAAACATTAGTCATCCTAGTCATCATTTTGAACTTAGATCTTGCATAATATCATCATTATTAGTTGTGATTCCCATTTGAGCAATCTCATTTATGGTGGAAACTAGACTCCAAAAACAATGACAAATGGAATTTTTTTGACAAGACCCCACTTCCACTATCGATAATCCTACAAATGACCCAAACTGGACCTTTGACAATCCATTTTCCAATTCAAACAATCAACCTCCAATGACAACACAATCCTCATCAAACAATCCATTTGAACAATTCTTGCCAAAAGATGAATATGGTCAAATACTTGAGGAAAACTTAGAGGCAATAGCACAAGACCCAGAGGCCTCTCAATTCATTGAAACAGTGCTCCTTTACGACAGAGACATATACTTAGCCATACTCTTAAGTGAAGGAGCTAAGTTACCACAAGGATTTGACATTAACACGATAAATTTGACATCTCCTGACCCTAATAACAACAACGCACATAACATGTCACATAGTGGTCAACTTCCAAACACTACGAGTAATACTTCCTTTGACACCACAACAACAACACATGCTACCTCCAACATCCCAAACACCTCCAACACCATAAATACCATGACAGTAAATGCCACGACAACAAATTCCATGGGGGCATCATCAAGCCACAACAATCCCCCCTTGATAGCTACATCTGCTACCATGAACACAACTTTGACATATCCGCTCAGTGGTATTTCACAAAATCCTTCGGGAGGAGGCACAAGACGTATCTTTATCCAAGAACAATAACAAAACATTAACACGACAACACAGTCAAATGTCATTGCCTCCCAAGGTACAAACACAAATATTCCTCTTAGGAAAACTCAACAATTTGCACAAGGTGGCCAAATAACACAACACGCGGCATCATTAACACATCATAACATTCATGGTCATCATATCCCCCAAATAATGACACACATGACTGGGGGACACATCCCAACCTACTCATCCCATGTTCATACTCATCAACATGCACCCAATCATAACCTTCAATACTGACAACACGTCAATCCACACACATCATACATATCATAGCAATCCATACCGCCACAATATACCAATATTCATGCACAAAAAATGAGAACCTATGGTGTACCAAGTAATCCAACGTACGGAAACACAAATGACCCTGTTATAGATGGCCTCCAAACAAGATTGATGGGTTTAGAAAAAACTATCCAAAACATATACATTTCAGGCAAGAAATCAGAGATATCATATGATCTAAATGTATACCCATTCGAAACGAGCTTATACATGCCTCCATTTCTGCCAGGATATGTGTCACCCAACTTCACAAAATATAGAGGCAAGACAAACCCCATTGAACATGTTCACGAATTTGCAACCAATTGTATGGACATCGCCTATGAACAAACATACTTGATGAGACTTTTTTCTAAAAGTTTGGTGGGTCCTACCCTTGAATGGTTTTCCATCCAAAAGGATATCCAGACATGGGATGAGATTAAAAAAAATTCATAAGAAATTACGCGTACAACATCGACATGGATACCTCTATCACTAGCTTGTGCAATCTCATGCAAGAGGATGCTGGTGAGACATTTATCCCATTCTTTCAAAAATGGAGAAGCCTCGCTAGTCGATGTCACATTGACATCCCCGAAAGGGAAAAAAGTCGACATGTTTGTCCAAACACTTCTGGGGCCCCTAAAATATGCATTACAAATACATTGTTGCACAAACTTCACAGATTTAGTCAAAAAAGGGTCCAGATTGAGAAAGCCCTTATCGCAGAGGGAGAATTATGATATGGTTCCAAAAACACAAATGTCAATCCAACCACCGACAAGAATAAATACTGGGTAAAAAATAAACACGTTACAAATGATGGTGTCGTTGATGCCAAGACTGCAAACATTGTGGGTCTTATATTGGCCCTGAAAGGGGTTCAACAACAAAACAAACCAACGACATTGACACCCCCTACTAATGTCCCTTCAAACAATCAGAATGGTCAAAATAATCAAGGACAATACCGTCAGATGAGACAATTTCCTAAAGGAACATACACTCCTTTAGGTGAACCCATTGAAGAAATCCTTAGGAAATGCCTCCAACATGGGGTCATCATACTTCAAGAACCAAAACCGTATGACCCAGGACAGTTTAAACCAGCATGGTGGAATGATAATGCATTTTGTGAATACCATCGAGAAAAAGAGCATACTACCTCTAACTGTCAACAGTTGAAAAATCTAATACAGGATCTTATTGAAAGTCGCACCATCGAAGTAGGTGGATCGCAATTCACCTCCAATTCAGATCATACTATCCATAAGAATCCACTACAGGACCATGGTTCTCATAAGGTCTCCACTTCAGGTCCATAGAATCAAGCTAACTTCGCCCGAGCCAAGTACGATTATTCTAGTGGACCAATTATAAATAATGTCCGAACTGACGATGAATACATCAATACCATTACGGTCAAGAGAGCACCCCAATGTAATTCTACTACTCGTAGTGGAAAGGTCACTATAGCTGGTCCACCTCCCACTAGACAAGCCAAAATCACCATACCGGGCCCATCTTCTAAATAGTCACAACCTGCCCCATCTACTAAACAGTCACAACCTATCCTTACCATAAAGTAGTGGAAACCCAAAAGTCAGTTCAACCTCATCGACCAACTAGGAAAGACTCCTGCACAAATCTCTATACTCAAGCTGCTTCATATCTCTCCCGCGCACAAAGAGATCCTAGATAAAACCCTGCTAGAGTTGTCAGTCCCCAAGGACATCGATGTCAATCAATTTGAAACCATGGTGGGATATCTCACTACGCCTCACCACATTACCTTCTCAGAGCAAGATTACTCATCACCTAAAACCAACCACAATGATGCATTACACATAGAAACTTTTTTCCACAAGCACAAAGTTAGACAGGTGTTAGTAGATGGCGGAGCAGGATTGAACATATGCTCCTTCAAACTGGTTAAGGCTCTAGGGTTCTTTGATGCATGCGTAGAACCAACAAAGAGTATAGTGATCAAAGCATACGATGACGAGGAATGCTCTTCACATGGCGTTATCTCTCTCCCTATTAGAGTGGGACCAGTCATTGTGGACACACTAATACATTTGACTACAAAATACGATGAAACTGCCCGACAAAATATGTAAAATTCGATGTTCATCGGGTGCTTCTAAAATTTGATGTGTAATTTCCAATTTTTTGAAAGTTTATCCCTGACGTTCATCAAAATTTTGACAAACCTGGGGTTCGTCAAAATTTCGGCTATTATTTTCATCGAATTTTCGACAAACATGAAAAATTAAAAAAATCAAATTGTGGCCGACATAAAGAAAAGTGAGTTCGCACCTGATTTATTGCGACAGTGTTTTGCTCTACTTGAGACAGTTTGTGGAGAACTAAGGACAATTTTCTTGGGAAAAATCAGAAAAAATTCAAGAAGATATTGCCAAGTTGAGGGTAGTCATTGTCTTTTTGCAGAATTCAGTTGTGAAGTCAGATTTCTAGTTCTAGTTTTGAAAATCATATTTTAAAGCAACATCTCATTAGAGTTCATTTTTAGAGGTTAAGGGTTTTGAGAATTTCATGTCCAGATTTTGTTGTGTGGAATCACCATAAGATCACAATGGAGGAACAAATTCTTGTGACTGTAATTATGTGATCCATAACTGTATTGGTCATGTGGCACAGTTGTGCTATAACAAATACACGATGCATTCATGTGTGACCCAAGTTTAATGTGGCTATGTTGTGATAGAAATGGAGGCACTCATATAATATAGTTAATTCAGGTTGTATAATGTAGGTATCAATCATCATTGGGTGCATTCAGGTTGTCCCAAGTTTAACAGGATAGGATGTAATTATAGCATGATCGAAGAGTGATTACCTCTTGCTGCAATAAAGAGCCTATAACTCTGGTTGATATGCAGAGTGGTTGTGTTATATCAATTATGTAGTGCATTCAAGCACAACCCATGTTTAATGGGCTATTCTAGAGAGTGATCAAGATTTTCTAACCTTATGAATGTTACTTGACAGATATTTGCATAATCTGAATTCCTTCAGAGGCTTTTGAAGTATCAATGTATCCTATATAGGGTTTAGAATGATTTCTTTTAATTAAAAAAATTAATAAATGATGTATTTCCCTGTAATTAGATAATGTGGAGATCTCCTAAATCTGCCCCAGCACACTATCCTCTTTGGCACTGTATTCATTACTCCAGCTACTAGGTTTTTGCATGTGGCATCTTTAATATCTTCATAACCATGGCTTTTAAATAGATCTCAGTCTTTTCTTTAATCCTTTTCATGGTAACCCTTGAGTTCCATAATCCACCTTCAATCTCTTCTAAGAACACTATCTTAAGCTAGACTGCATAGTATGCATATAAAGTGAGTCCTTCAAACCTACCATTGTTCCAAACCACCACTCACTGCCTTGCTTAAAATGTTGCCTCCATAAGCACAATCACATGTTTTAAAATCATGGTTGCCAGTGATTGACCATTAAGCTCACCACTTTCATCATGAAGATACAATGAGATTTTTCGCTTCAAACTCAAGGCATTATGGAAGATAACATTGTGAATTGTTTGTTGTGTACGATTCGATTTTCTTGCACATTTACTGCTTTGCTAACTTCCTTTAAGACTGGGTATTGCACCCTCAGCTGCAATCTCAAACAGCTCACTCACTATCACTTGAAGATTCCTTTCATGAGCATCCTTCTATAAAATCAAACTATGCCTATAGACTGCCTACTTACTACAGGGGACTCATTGTTTCATGGTATTATAGTTCTTAAGATCCTTCAACCTTATTGACACTACTTCACAGTCCACAAGGTATTATTCACTATTTTCCCATCTTTGTGAGTCTCAAAACACTACTCAAACATGCAATCCACTACCTCCATTATACAATATTAATAGCTAAGAAGAAACATTGAACTTATGATTACCGCTGTTCTTCATTTGGACAGTCATTCCCTGATTGCATTTTCTTTGTCTAACACTACCAAAAGCATTTGAAAAACCCTTAAGGTCAGCAAGGGGGTAAGGAAACTCACTGTTAAAATCTCCACTTTACTATGCAAGGTTTGAGCTTTATTATCTTGTCATTGCTTAGCCTATTTTTGACTATCACATCTCAAGTGATTGTCATTCTTCTTCTAGTAGATTGCATTTACCAGATGTCGTTAAGCTACATGAATTGTGCTTGTTATTGGCTACAATCTTTTAGATTGCAAGTTGTTATTACCTGATATCTCAATCTTTCTGGTATTGCAACCTCACTAATCGCTATAGTTATTGTTTATGTTTCTCACGGAGGCCCTAGGGGTTTGTACCACAATCATGCTCTTACCAATGCTTACATTTGTTTTATTAGGGCTCTCTCAATGTTGAGGGGCCCTAGGGATCGCTTCGTCATAAGAGTGACACATTGCATCTTTAACTAAAAGAATAAAATCATTATTGACATTAGCAATGATGATTACATTTCGTTGCTCCTTAGAATGGGTACTTGCTCTTACTAGCTCGCTACCTCCATTGTTGGGAATTTTGTGATCAAGTTCAATATTCCTAATTTTAGGAGTCTTAACGGTTGGAAATCATAGTAAAATCAGAATTTAATAAGTTTTGGAATTAGCATTTTAAAGTGTTTTTTGGGGTCATTAACTTCAGACTATCTTCTCTTTTGCAAGGGTGGTTGCATGCCAAATTTTGTTGGTGTAAAATATCAGAATTATTAGATTATGTTACCTATCTATGAATAAAATTATTGGAGTGTGAGTTTGATATTTTTTGAAGATCTAAATAGTCAAGCTTGGCAAAGAAAAATCATGTCAGATAATATTAGTCCAGAACAAAATGAAGAGACACTTGATAGATTGTGGGCTAGATTGAAAAGAAAAGGTGATGGAAAATGTTATTTTCCTTGCAATAATTGCAAGGGCTTAAAGACGAGACAACTTTTAATCACAACAGCTGAGAAACAATGTAGTTAGCATGGCCACGTTGAAGGGGGGCATGATTATCATCCATTGGTAAGTTGTTCATTATATGTGTTTATATTGATTGAATTTGTAAATGTTTATATTATTTTAACATTTTATATATATATAATCACTTGATCATGATCATGGTTTATTTGTGTCTATCATTATTATAAAGGTGGGGCGCCCTAGGGCAGATGATATGGATTATCACGACCTAGAGAATGTGGTTTTGCAAGCGGATGAACATGGAGTTGTGAATATCAAAGATGAAGTTAATGATCCTATGGAAGAAGATGATCATGCGCCAAAAAACATAGTTAAAGATGATGGTATGAATACATTGATCCATGCCACATTTAGTGGCAGAGTTGATCATGATGATCAAGATGACTTTGATGATGTTCATGATGTACCTTTATGAAGGCTCTGAAATAACTCTTCTCTCTGTTGTATTGTTGTTGTTGAACTTTAAGGTTATGAATGGTTTATCAAACATAGCAATCTCACGGATGTTAAGGTATGTCATATATGTCATCTTTTTTCATCTATTTTAATTGTTGTTAGTTAATCACTAGTAAATAAAGGATGAAATATATACCATTAATATTCTTTATATGAACAAATTATTTTTTGTTGTAGATTGATTAGTGAATTTTTGTTACCACCATCAAATATTTTACCTCGCTCATACCGAGATTTATGTGCCATTATGAAAGATATGAGAATGGAGTATCAAGCAATAGATGCATGTCCCAATGATCATATTATATATCATAAACAACAAATTTACAGAATGCCTGGAATGTCATATCAATAGATATCAAATAGATCAAGTAACAAAAAAGGTGCCTCACAAGGTTCTTTGTTATATTCCCATTATTCCACGTATGCAACGATTATTTAGGTGTGAAAGCTTAGCTCAATTTATGGATTACCATGCATAGAATAGAAGTGGAGATGACATTCTTCGAATGCCTGTGGATGGTTCTAAATTTAGGGAAATGGAGGAAAAATGGCCACACTTTAAAGAAAAACCTCATAATCTCAGGCTTTCATTAGGAATGGGCCGGTGTCATCCATTTGGAAGTTGAGATCTATTTGCCAGGTGTAGCTGTTTTTGTTATCAACAATAACATTCCTCCATGGATGTCAATAAAGAGGAGCACATAATGTTGTCAATGATTGTTCCAAGTATTTGTTTACATCAATTTTCTTTAACGTAGTAGCATCTCATTTGTCTTATTTGTTGCATAATGACTTATATTTTTTTCATTCAATAGTCATGTACATTAATTTATATATATTGCAGTAAAATGGTTATAATAATTATGTAATGTTTATGTTCATTATTCAACTAGGTAAGTACCAAGTTAAAGATATGAATGTATATATTGAGCCTCTTATCGACAAGTTACTAAAGTTATGGAATGGCGTCACTATGTATGGCGTCTCTAGACCAATAGGACAAAGACAATTTCAATTCCATGCAATGCTTGTATGGACAATTCATGATGCCCCAGGGCTAACACATTTTTGTGGTATGTTATAATGTTTGACTGCACTTTAACAATATTTAATTTGATGAAGTAGATATCATGAATTTTTTTAAAATTATCTATTCATTATATATAATTATAAAAATTGATATATTTAATCCAATTATATATCATCTTGCAGGTCTTCAAACAAAGGGAAAATTTGCATGTCCAATTTGTGGTCCAAAGATAAAATCTCGTTGTTCAACAAGTTTAGGAAATCAGATGTTTGATGAGTATAGGCAATTCCTCCATAGAAATCATAAGTATCAAACTACTGAAAAACATATTTTCAATGGGAAAGAGGAGACTACATCAAAACCGCGAAGAATGTCACCTCACCTATGGAAGTTGGAATATAATAGAATTAATCGTAAAGGTTATACATCAGATCAAATTGCTTATCTATCATATATGATATGTTTTGAATTTATATTTTTATATTGTATTGTGTTTACTCATGTTGTAATTGACAATTATTGTCGTTGTTAATTTGTTTAACTTATATGCTTCATGAAGGTCGTCAAGGCATTAATGGCCGGCTTCCACAGGGACTAAAAAGTTATCCTAGACAATTTAGTAGGTTGCCCTACTATGAGCAGCTACAAATTGTGCATTTGTTTGATACAATGCATATCGGAAAGAATATAACAAAAACGTTATGGAAAATATTGGATGGAAAGCATGACAAAGAAAAAAATTTCAAAATTTGTAGTGACATTCAAGAAGCCAATCATGCAATGAAAAATGTCATTCAATTGAATAGTGATGGAGACCAAATTAATATAAGTGCCCTTCCTTGGTTATTAACAGAGCAGCAAAGCAATGCTATAAAAGAAGTCATACAAAAATTGATTTCCACGAGTTCTTTGTGAACATAATAAATATAATAACAAAGAAAAGGTGAATTTGGGTCACGGATGAAAATGCATGATTGTCATACCTTCATTAAGGTAATTATTTTGGTATATTATATACACTTGTAAAATGCATGTACTTTTCAGTGTATTGTGTTTACTACTTTTGGAAAAATAATGAAAGATGTTTTATAATTGTTGCTGATGCGTTGTACCTCTATCTCTCGGACAACTTTGAAAACAATGTCAAGCAAGTTATATATGATCTTGGAAAATACATGAGGTAAGTGGCGAGATTTGTTCAATTTGCTGTATACATCTTATAATTGCCATTTGTTTTACTTGTTATGTAATATATTGTATATTTTTGTTAAATCTTGTTAATATATTTTCGCCTTGAATCACTTGTAGATGGTTATCATCTAAAGAAATCTATAAAGAAGATATAAATTATTGGAAGAGAAAATTCCTCGTCTAATGTGTAAAATGCAAAAAGTGTCTACCTTCAACTTGTTTCAATGCACAAGAACACCTCATACACCAAGTTTAAAAGAGATTGAATTGTGGTTGTACACACAAGGTCAAAAATGGATGGTTGAGAGCACTTAGAAATTTTGAAGACTTTGGTTGAACCAAAACATCACAGGGTTCTATGGTGGAGGGATATATGGTATACCAAACCATGGTGTACATTAGTGAATATCTTCCTAAGTTTGTAGCAAAGATCCATTTAGATGCATTTGGGATCCCAACTCCATTAACAAATTCGAAGGGGAGTACCAGTTGGGGAAAGGTAGATTGAGGAAAGTGAGAGGTAATTATAAGATGGTCATGGAGATTAATTGGAATACATTTTACATATGGTTTTATGTATATTGTACTTATTTAATTTTTAATCTTCAATATACATTGAAATTATAAATTAAGGTTGTATACTGTGGTATTTAACTAATTATAAATTAGTTTTGTGAATTTCAATTTATTTTGAGTGCAGGTTAGTCGAGAGTGGGATGCACTACATTTATGCGGTCGCCAACAATCTTGATTAGATAGCGGTATGGATTGAGCGATGTCAACAATTTGGTTGCACATTAACATGGAAGGTGTGGCTTCATTAGTTAAAGAAGCTCATCGTAATGGAAGTTAATGTTACACAAAGGGGAAATTGATTTAGCATATGGTTTAAGAGATAAGCGGTATGTATAAATATATTAATCACCCATATTATTTAATTATTTTCAAGTATATTGATGTATATATATCTTGAGATTGTTTTCTTTGCATATTCGACCAAGAATAAATATGTTTATCAATACGGCTTGATATTGCAATAATTTTTACATGTTTGACATATTGGGTGAAACACCACAAGGCTATGTGGTGCAATGGTTGTAATATCAAATCAAAATGTTGTGACATAGAAAAAACTTGTGATTCTGGTATAACTATAGTCTTTCAGGTGACTAATGTTCATCTAGAAGCAACATATACATCCAGAAGTCTCATAAAATTGATACTATGGGATTTTGGATGATATACTTGAGTGTGACTTTAAGTCCTTCAGATTAATTATGTTCGTCTTCCTATGGTACAGGCTACAATTGAATGAAAATGATCTTGAGAGAACTATTATTGAACATGATAATAGATTTACCATAGTTAATACAAGGTTGATTAGTATTTGGAAATAAACCCTATGTTCTTAAGACAATGTGAGTAGGTATTTTTACTCCAAGGTTCTAGGTAAGCTGGTTTGTTAATTTGTTTTAGACATGATCAAGGAGAGGCGAGGAAAAGGGTATAATGTGGTGGAAGAGAAATCACAGAAAACTGAATGATGTAGATGATAGTCAGGGATCAGGTTGGTTGATGATGTCCACAGCGAAGATGTTGAAGAGGAGGAACTTTAGATGATGATGATGCTTAGGAGTTATATTCATGAAGATGAAATTGTGTGGATGATGACGTGCTCGGCCCGATATCAATGGCGATGATGATATTATGACCAATCCTTATAATGTCGAATGGATTCCGGATGTCTGAGACAAAGAGTTAGATGAAGAAGAAGATCAATGACATTGAAATGTATAAGTTACTTCATTATATTATCTATTTGATATTAATTTCTTGATAGAATTATATTTTACTTATGTGGTTGCATAATTAATTCATGATGTTTTTAATTTTTATTCCATTACATGATTAATTTAGTGATGAACTTTTTAATGTTTGAAAGGTCAAAAAATTAAAATATTTGAATAGTGATATTAACAACCTTGAAATTAGTGTGTTTTATGTTTCATGTGATCATAAAAGATTAAAAAGTCAGTTGTAGAGGTGGTTGTTTAGTGGTTGATGTGTATGTTGGTTCTTTTTACAATGTAACCAGGTTTGTCTTCTAATATACCTATGGATTGCCAATTCCAATCGAGAAAGCGTCAAGGACCTAGACCAAGCGGTGAGACTTTAAAAGCCTCACTTGCCGAGACTCACACCCAGAGACTGGGAGGGTGATCCCTTAGTAACCTCTACACCATTATTATAAACAACATTAACAATAGCGGATGATCTCACTTAATATCTCAACACGATAAGATAATATCAACTAGAATTGGTTGTTCATAGACAATATCAACTATCTGGAGTGTGAGATAACTAAACACAATCCATTGTATAAGAAAGTGAATGATTTGAAATTTGTAGCAAGCTCTAGGAAAATACAAGAAAATATTGAACTACATGAATAATTACAACTTAGATTAGTGCCATATATCCATTGCAGAAGTCAAATTCATAAGCATCTAGAGGTTTATAATAGATTTAATACATCACATATAAGATCCCTGACAATATTGCATTACAAGTTCATCAGTGTGCATTCTAACCCAGGACTACTTATCAAATCCTTATACAACACATATCTGCCTATAATCCCATTCAAGCATTTTGTTAATTCCTTGAATTAAAGCTAAAATAGAATCATACACACCACAATAGTGAGATGGATAAAACAACCCTTAGGTTATTTCATTCAAAGTTGGGATATGCATGTACAATGGAGAGACATGAGCTCAATTTTTCTTCCAACAAGTACTGAATCTTTGTTATACAACATTAAATCTCTATGAACTCAAAACCTATTACATAATGACTCAAAACCTAAATTGCATTTCTCTAAAACCATTGGACTTTACAATTCACTCTGCAACTTCACCTAGACTCAACAAATGTTATCTAACTTGCTAACCCATACTTCTGGCCTTGAAATCCTTCTTATAGAAAATGAAGGAGCAAACAAGCACCGGGCCAGAAAGTACACCTGTCACCAGTCAATTGGAGCACCTGGTGATATTCCAAAATTTCTTACAATAGCCACCACCTTGAAAAATATTCTTGTTCAAAAATTGTTACAACAACAATCATTCTGGAGCATATTCTCGTTCATCATGTTGGCGGAGGAAGGTTGATGCAATAACAAAAAACCATGTGAAACCCATGCCAAGAAATTCATCCATACAAAAATGGAAACGTTGTAACCGCAACATCTAATTTACCACCTGTCAGTAGCCCACTCTTTTTACTTATCATCATTCAAATACTTAGCCACCCACCTTTGGTATTCTTCGTCAGTTGGCCAGTCAAAATCAATCACCCCTTTTACCTTTGTACTATAAGGCAAATACTTTATCGCTACCTGATTAGCATCTCTTTCAAAAGATTCCAAAAATGAGTTGGTACCAATAATATTATCCATACAATTTACCAACAAATCATAATCTGAGTCATCACAAATTATTTTAATTTGATTATTAATGACTTTACTTGCTTTATCCTGCCATTATTGGAGTGTTCTGATTCCCCCTTGCTCATCAGTTATATCAGGTAACAGTGTGTTACCCCAATCATTGAAGTTCTTTACCAACTCCCTAATCTTCCTACTTAGATCATCTGGTAAGGTCTGAAAACTTTGCAATGATTTAACTAATATATAAGTAGGCTTCAATGATTGGGGCCTGTTATTTGCATCAAACCTTGAGGCTTTAGCCATAACATCTAGATTATTTTCCTAGGGATCCAATTTTGAATTATTGGAATCACTATCCGCTGATCCCTATCAATATTATTTTTTGCTTCAGCTAACAAAGAATACAAAGAATGTATAAAGGGCAGTTTATTATACACCTTTTCATTTAAATGCTCCAAAACAAGAATAACAATTTCTTTTTTTTGAAAGAAAACCCCCCTCTTTTACCCTTAGTGATGTTTGTAATTGATCAATTTCTTGCATAAGCTTCCTCTTTGTTGGATCAATAGAGCACTTTGTTTGTTCATCGACTTGTTCTAGAGGAGGGGTAAGAGTAGGATTTTGAATGGGAGACCCTGGTGTAGAAACATTTGGAGAAGCAGGAGGCATTGACCCTGCTGTGGGAGGTGATGTGCTGGTTCCTGGAGCATTGGATATTTCCCCGGTATGTCTATACTTGAACCTTTCTACTTCAGTTTGTAGCTCAACATTCCTTTGTTGCATTTTACTATATTCTTCAATTAAAATGTTATACTTCTCCATTAGGCTCTTTCTTTCAGCTGCCTCCCTTTCAGCAGTCTTTTGGGCCAACTTGGCTACATTCACAGTTAAACTAGTGGCTTCGGTTGTTGTAGTCTCTAAAGCCCTCTTTATTATTAATCCTCCTTTCAAATTTGGATTAATATCAGCAATGTATGGCTTTCTTCCTTATGGAGCCAATGCCTAAATTGCCAAGGTCTCATATTCTTCACTGAAGGCAGAGTTTTGTAATGCTGCCTTAACTTCTTCTTTAGAATCCTGAAAAGGATTCTTGGACTTCATAATGGCACTGAAAGCCACTACATCAGCGATCTCCCATTTAGGAAAAATTAAAACACCAGCCTGATTCACTAGTTGTCTTCCTTCTTCAGGAGTGATGTTTTTGAACTCTTCCATTAGTTCAACTTTCACTTCTTCATCATTCTCTTGATCTGACCTGTCAGGCCTTAGTTCTCTTCTCTCCTTGCATTTATTTTGATATTCCTCAAATTTCATCCTCCATGCCAATTGCAAGAATACAAGAGTCTTTACAAATGCATTGTCATCTAAGAACTCCTTGCAAGCCTCCATTCTTGCATCCTGCACACTCTTACCCTTCATATCCAAATCAGATAGAACCAATTCAACTGACCTAGGAGGGGATGTCATACCAACTTGCATGTCTTGATTAGTAACAATAATTTCATCTATGGGATCCTTAGGTAGGTGATCAGTTCTTTTCCTCTTAGGGCTTGGCTCAGGTGGTGGTGATGGGGGACTGTGCTCTGGTGAAGATTTTAATTCAATGATTTTGACAGCCCCAGGTACTTTGAATTTTGGGCCTGGTCGTGAAGGTGCCTTCATTATTTGCTTCTCTTTTCTGTCTACTTCTTCCTCATCACTGCCAGTATCCCTTTTCCTCCTATAGATGGGCTGCCTTTCTGTAGGCTAACATACTAGCCTCGTTTCAATTGGCATATCACTTTTTCCTTGCATATCTAGACTTAGCCTTAAATTTATCTTTTTGGTTGTCAAGGTTTCCATTATCTCCTTGAAATTCTTCATTAAAAAATCAATTCTCTTGTGGTATGGAATGAATTCCATCAATGGATCATACGTCATATCCATTTGATGCACAATATCCAGTAGCTTACTAAAAGCTATCCACTTTTCCTTGTTCAATTCTTGTCTATTTAAATCAAATTCATTCCTGATCAGGTCCTCAAGGAAATTGAACTCATGTGCAAATTTTCCACCTTTTATTCTATCTGAAAAGAGAAAAGAAACCTTCAGGATCATGTTGTTGCCTTGGACCAAATCTCAAATAGTAATCAACAAAGAATTTGTCAAAATGTGTCCAGCCTCCCTTTAAAAATGTAAAGTCAGACACTACTATATAATTAGGGAATAATGTTCCCTTCCCCTTTCCAGTTAGATTATCTTCATGAATACACCTCATTTGCCACATAACTTCTGCAAACTCTAGTCTTGGTGGCACATTGTATGGTAGTATGTGAGGGGTTCCTTGAAATCTATATATTCTCAGGACAGTGTTGAATGGATATGGGATAATGTCACCCTAGTTATGTAAAACCCTCAATTTTGGTTTCCTCTCGCTGTACGGAAATAATCTACGAGTTCTGAGGGATCCTAGGTATATTTACCATCAATCTAGCCCTCAAACTTGTAGTAAAACAATTATCAAATTGCACATAGCTGGTGCTTTCCTTATTATAGGACAAATCTGTAGCCCATATCTGTACTGACAATCTTTCTCCATTAATTGATTGTCTTAAGTTCATCTTCTCAACAAAGAAATTAGCATTCCTAAACAAGAACATATGCATCAACATGGGATACCAAAAAAATTAAGTACCAGTATCACCATTCTACAGCTTCGACAGTCCTTCATCTATCCTCTCACCAAAAGCGGAGTCATATGTTACCGAGTTAGGGTGTTGTATTTTGCACCCCCATGAACATGTATGCAATCAGCATTATTGCACCAGGGCTAAAACCCAAAATCTGACATAGTGAATAGAAAGTAGCTAGGAAAGGCTTTCCAAAACAATTCAATCTGAAGGGTTCCTGGTCACTAGGGCTGATGTGAAATTGTGAACCCCCTGCCTTAACTAGATGAGGTGGAAGCATCTTAACCCTAAAAAGAGATTGGAATTTTGTATACTCCTACTTCATTTCTTCAAGATTAATAGAAACCAAGTCATCACTTGGCTCACTCAAATCAAAAGTCGTTGGATAACATCTACGTTAATTTCTAATAGAACCCCCTCCATCATTATCTCGATTTTTGTGTGATAGGGTCATATCTTTTGGCCACTGCTCTAAGTAAGTCCACATTAGGGAACACATTTGGAACAACCAGCTTTCCCATGTCGTACATCCATCCATTTGAAAAAGGATGAGGCAAATTCCTCTGTCCATACCATAATCTAAACATTTCTAAGCCTGTGAGTGGAACCCTAGCATCAACAATGTTGGAATTATGACACACCAACCCCTCCCCTAGGATTTTCCCTCGCATCAACACCAAACCTTTCCTTCTCTCATTTATTGATAATAGAAATTGATCTAGGAAATCATCGTACAAGTTTCTTTTCAAATACTCAATTTGGCCAGAGTGCTACTTGGTTGGCGCCATTTTAGACAAACTAGGGCCTTACTACAATGTTACACTTGAAGTGGCTATGACTAAGCAAAGATAGGAAATTACAGAGTAAAAATACCGCAATTCCTCACAATTTATGATTAAACAATAGCCCTAACAAAAGATTTTAATGAACTCAGTGACAAGCATAGCAGATCCCCCCTTTCCCAAATTTAGGTGCAGAATGACTGGGAAATAGAGAAAATTAACTCACGAATTTTTTCGCACAAACTCCAATTTCTGGTAGAAGCTGCTTGCAATTTCACCTTTGGCTCTGAAACTATTTTCACAAAATACTTAGATGCTTTGTGATACAAATGAGACGCATAAATTGATTTTATGTTGATCAAATTTTGCTAGTGGATGTCTCATCCGCCATTAAAGCTCACTCACGGGCCACACGAACGGCTCCAACCATAATTTTATACATATTTAAATTTGAGTCGTTGATCCTTCAGTTTGATCAAATCATCGATGGCCATCTTCAAAATAGGCTGACATAATCACCAACATGGAAATAAAGGATCCCACTATGTCATACGGTGCAAAGGAATGCCACGTGGTGGTTGCCTGCAATATCGCAATCCTTTGATTTATCATCGCGGGATGGCAGGCACCGTCGTCTTTTTACCATAAATCCTGCTCCTTCAAAAATGGTCACCGTCCTTCCTTTAACTGTTGAGCAGCTTTTCCCTTCAAATCATAACATTTGTGTTGAAATAAAACATGTGCATCTTACAAGCGCATTAGTAATCTGCCCTGTAATACATTTAAAACCAAAAATGCTTTCTTCACTCCTTAGGCTTCATTGGATGAGACATGTGGCAGGCACCTGCGATATCATGATCCCAAAATTCCTAATCATGGGATGGCGGGCACCGTCAATCTTGAAGAGACAACTCATCAATGGTCACGCAGATTTCATCCTTTATGAAGGGCACGTGGCACCCGCCCGTGATATCGCGATCCCTGTAATCACTGATCGCGGGATAGTGGGCACCGTTGATCTCGTTCCTTTAACACAGTCGCCAGCCATGTCGTTAACCTTCGAGCAACTTTTTCAGTGAGATTATAACATATTCGTGGATTTAGAACATGTGTGTCTGGAGAACACTTTAGTAATCCGCCCCTTAATACATTTAAAGCCGGCTAGTGTTTCCTTTACTCTTTAGGCTTCATCGGATGAGACACGTGGCGCCCACCCATGATTTTGCAATCAACCCAAGCACCA
>VDFB02382933.1:0-11130 GCA_007258455.2 Sequoia sempervirens
AACATTGGAGAAAAGAAAAAACTCCCCCGACTCAGGACACAAAGCAACCATGGATAAAGAGGACTTGAAGGATAACCACCACAAAGGTTGAATCTTCTGAGGGTTCCAGAAACAAGCCACACCCCCTGAGGATCCCTGGGCCCCAATACACTGGCACTCACCATTCTTCCACAACTTAGGCACTAAACCCATCATGCACTCAATAGATAACTTGGTCTCCTGAAGAAAAAGAACATTAGGAGAATGAATTTTTACCAACTCACGAACAAATTTTTGTCTAGGGCCACTGTTCAAGCCCCTTACATTCCATGAAATAACGATCATTTCAAAGGAGTCAAAAAATGAGAATCCAGGGTCTTGACAGACCCTGACTCCACCAAGGTCTCCCCCATCATCTTAATCTTTTCCAAATCTTTCTTCCTACCAGGTTTAGCATTTTTCTCAGACCCCCCCTTCTTGCCATCCTTTTGCAAAAGGCCCAATTGAGGAGAAGGCTTGCTACTCTTAGCCACATCTGATCCAACATTCCGCGCAAGAAAAGAAGTGCCTCCATCCCCCTGCCCCAACTCAACATTTGGACCTGACATCACCTGAGCCCCAACTTGCAAATCAGTGACCATAAGCATGGAAGGCTCATCCTATGGAGCAGGAGGAGTAATGGAAGTGTGACCCTCCAAGCCAGAACCCACCATACCCTGATCCACACTTATTAACCCTGGATTAACTTCCAGCTGACCCAAATCATCCAGGACCTCAAACCTGTTAAAAGTATCCTCATCTTGTCTCTCCATCAAAGTCCTCTTTTGACCTCTATTCCAGTTACGAGCCTTAATTGGAGCATAACCCTCAGCATCCGCCCCCTCAACAAAAATAGGATTCTTCCCCTTATCAGCATCAGGGGTGTTACAAGGAGGAGGTGGAGGCTGAGGCACCACAGGCTTAGCCTTTGGGCATCTACGTTACAAGTGACCATATTCATGACAGAGGCGACATCAGAAAGGAAGGGTCTCGTAATCCAATTGCTGCACCCAAGAATGGGGACCCACACACATATCCAAAGCATCTGGAAAATGCCTACTCAAATCAATTTCCACACAAATTCGAGCAAAAGTCATTACTTTCTTACCTAGGGTTTGTGTCGAAGACCCCACTGGCTTCCCAAGCATTGAAGCAAGCATGTGCAGAACATCCTCACGATAGCATTCAATTGGAAATCTGGGAAACCGAACCCACACCAGAACACGATTCGGAAGCTCCTTAGAGGGATTAAAGCCTGCATGACATGGCTTGACGAACAACCCAACCTGGTTGTGAAAATAGGGCCCCCCCTCAAAAACCTTATTGCGATCAACCAAGCAGATAAATGTGACCATGAAGAAATTATTTGCAAGCAGCGTGACCTCCATTTCACCCTCCGGCTCCCAAGTCCTCTGTGCCCAAGTTTCCAAAAATTGTAGAGACACTCTCATTCCCAAAAATTTGCAGTACAAAGAATGCTTTGAATAATATTCAATATCCTCAACAATCATCTCAATCAGAATCACCAATTTAGGTCTCTCTTTGCAACGCTCAAGGCAGCTGTTAATCTTCGTGATCCGAGATCCACCAGACAAATTTGAATCCATAGACCTCGTATTCAGAGAGAAGAGGGTGTTATCAAAAACCCTTGCTCCTTGGCTTGGCAATTTCAAGCCCACCGCAGCACAAAAATCAATGTCGGGCGCAGCCCTAGATGGCTCACCCTAAGACATAGCCGCCAAAAGGCCCGGGACAGACATGCATAGGAAAGAGTCGGCCCTAGACACAACAAATCAGAGGAAACCCTAATGATAGAAAAATGGCCAAACACAATCAAGCCGAAGCAACAAAGAACAACCACAGTAAAAAAATTAACCCCCCCACAAAACGAAGCAAACGCCCACCACAACCTTCACACAAACATAGAAAGCAAACACGAGCTAGGGCTTGGATTCCTAGTTCGCTCCTTGCAGCCGCAGACCCAAACACTATCCATAATAGAATTTGATAGTTTTCATTTGACGTTAAATATTGTATATTTTTATTATTTTCAAAAATATGTACCCTTTTGAAGAAGACTCCCTCCTCTAGTGCACCATATATTTTGTAATTTTTTTAATATGTTTTAGTATTTTTTTAATTTCTAATAAGCCTTATTTTTTATTTTAATATCATACCTGCATTATGTAATGCCCTGTCGCATAACCCCAAAGGACAACTAAACATTAATTACTGCACAATTTTTTTTTAAATGAATCTAAATATACACGAGATGCACATTGAGTCATAAGTCATAAAACTTAATTAAACAAATTTGCTAACACATACGTCCCTTGGGGTACACGAGGAGTCATTATGAAACTTAATCCATACAACAACAATAAAGAAAGAAAGCCAAAGACATAATCCCATAACAAAGTAAACATTTACAAATGTAACACATACATGACAAAACATTAATAAGAACCATCCACGTACATAAAAACAACATATACATTATTAACTCAAACTCATAATGATGAACTCTCTATCATCAAATAAACTCAAGGGTCATGTATCCACATATATAACATATCGAATAACAATTGCCATGAATCAAAAGTCACACAAGGTTATTTAAGATAAAATAATACATTACACCGTATTATAATGTTCAAGAGTTACAATGATACAAAGGTGTTTCCAAACATGAACGAAAACCATACAATAAGATAAATGATACAACTGAGCATATGAATCCAAAGTATCAAAACTGGCTCAAAGTCAGATACAACTTTGGAGTCTCTGCAAATGACACCAATCCGCACCTCCCAATCCTCGGCTGGGGACCCAATGGGGTGCTTAGCATGTTGCCCTCGACCACGTGGGTCTAAAAATCCACCCCCTGTGCTAAGGAGCTAACAAGAAACTGACCACGACCAAGAATGCCACAGGACCAACCCAATAAAGAATATCATAGTAACAATAACTCCAAAAGAAACAACAGAAGATTCCATATATCCTAAATGACAACAACCAAGATCCAATCATAGTAAACACAAGACCATAAAATCACATCCTAGACATATCAAAAACAACAATCATAATCACTTGCAAAGTAAATCCAAGATAACAAGCATAACACACTTCCAGAGGCAACCAAGAAAGCAAAGCATAAGGGCAACTAGTGGAGAGTGTCATCACATAGTCCTACGTGGGTTATCCTGTGCCCTTCCTCCAAGCACCAGTTGTACCAGGCTGCTTGAGGCGACGACCCCCATCTATGCTTATCCTGGCCCTTCCTCCCACTTGAAGCACCAGCCCCATAGGGTGACTCATGCGGAGCCGTTAACCTCTCTTGAGAACGAGGTAACGACTTTGCCAACCATGACCTTCTCAGTCTACCATTAGTCTATGATAGCCCTAATGGATAGATGAGGTATCCAAGATTATCTTATTGTTTTATTACTACCCATCCCCCTAAGTTCTATTATTAGGTTTTCACTTGTTAATCTAATCTTGCGTGGGTTATCTTGAGCCCTTCCTCCTATTTGAGGCATCGGCCCCCACAAAGAGCCACTCTCCCTGAAGACACCAAAACATCTAAGGGTTGTACCAAAACTTGAAAATTACAACATCTCAAACCGGAATAACACGAGGAATAAACCATCTCTACCAATAGCCATATGCATAAACACTCATAAAAATTAGGTACAACCCACCCATAATTCAATATCACAATTACGATCAAAACTTGCCAAAGGGCCAGATCAATGAAGAATCAATAAAATTATCCTCGCCTCTAGAATATTTCCTTAACCATTTGTTACAATAAGCTCCCTCTAAACAATAAAGAAAATCAACTCAAGAAAGTCACAACAAAAGGATCCGTCAAGATCACCCAAAAATCCGAAACGAACCCAGTGAAATCACTATCGAAACTAAGCAACCCAAAGGACACCACATGGGAATGAAATCACAAAAGAAAAATTAAACTTTAACTCACAACTCAAAAGAAAAGATCAATTCAAGAATGTTTAACTCATCAACACAATTTATCTTTTCATTAAAACAACCTTTAAACACCTGAATACCTTGATACATAAACCCTAAGAGTAATAAACATTGGAATACATTTAATCCATTCATTCAATAAAAAGGTAATTTAGAACAACTAAAGAGGATATATCTATCAAATAAAAATCATTTAATTGAAAAGATCCTAAAGCTATCCGAATGTATATTTATGCATAAAAAATCATCTTTTAATTACACATTCAAGTATTTATTTCCAAGTACTTGGAAGCGCAATCAGTTTACATTTTATTTGTTCGCTCACAATGTGGTTATATTAAATGGTTGAAGAAAACATATTTTAATCAAAACATTTTGATTATATTTTTATGTCATTACAAAATCTTATAAACCAACTAACAAGCTCTTAAGAACACATCTTATTTGTGTCACACTCCGTTATCCCTCCAACAATTTTTCTTTTAAATATACTCTCACTGCATATATATGTCTCTACTTATATCTATTTATATATATGCATATTTATATACACAAATCAAGAAATACATATATATACACAATTATATATATTGAAGACATACCTAAATCCTAATATTAAAATTTACAACCTAATAGGGTCTATATATAATTGCCACATAATACCATAATACAAATAGTCACATAATACCATTAAGTCAAATCGATACACCTTAAACTTCCATATGAATTATAAGCTATTTACCAACATCGCATCATATAATAAAGCAAGAATAGAACGCAGGGAAAGAGAGCCTGGGAAGACTTCTAGCGAATGCCAATGAATCCAACAGGAGGAGAGGTACATAAGTTGTAGATTGGAATGGTGAGTGAAGATATCTGGGTATTTCCACACTCAGGACTTGTTTAAATCTACGGAAGGAAAGATGAAGAATCATTTATCGGCCTACACAGTGAAGAGTTAGTAATGGCTTTTAAATTGTTAGTTACACATAATGGAATTCATTTGTTACACTATGCCTAGCTTTATCTTCAAGGTTGCCGCGAGAATAATTGAGAGAGATGGGAATCATTCAGCTAACAATCCGAGACAATATTCCCATGGAGGCTATTGATGATCCCAAAACAAACAATTAGAAACAAGCCATAGACTAGGCTGCGAAGGTAGCGGCCAGAGAAGGGAGTAGGAGGAGGAACCATTTGGAAGACTAAAGCTAGAAATTACCAGGAAAATATACCAACTTAAAAGCACAAGATGAGATCAATATTTTAGAGACATATACAATATCATAAATTTTCAGAACGAAAACAGATGAAAATATAAAAAATTAAGAAAGCAGATTCGGTGAGCCATAAATATCGATCATCACATATGAAGTGCCCATCGAAAGGTATGAAAGGGGAAAGGCATCAACTAAATTTTAGTGCAAAATGGATCCTACATCAAGTATGCACAAGGAGTATAAACAACAAATTTTAATCATGCAACTCTGCTAAAACCCACAAAGCTCAGAAAGCGAATACTAGTGGTGTGAAATGGAACAATCTGAAAACAATAGACTTGCGCTATAATAGTGCGCACTTGGCGGAAAACACAAATCCAATAGCAATAAAATTAAAACAGATAAATAAAGTAGACAGCAAATAAGACATTGACAATAACACAGAGATTACGTGGAAAACCTCCAATGTGGAGGAAAAACCATGGGGCAAGGATCAATAGCTTTTATTATCTCAGAAAATCTTTTACATCAGGAGCTTTTCGAAAATCATACTTCATCAATAATGCATAGGAGAGATAAATATTGACATATTTATAAAAAGCTTTCGAAAGAAGAAGTTTCTGGATAATACGAGGAGTTTCTATTCGAATTAGATTTTTCTTAATTCGAAATAGAAGTTTCTTGATTTCTATTCGAATTAGATTTTTCTTAATTCGAAATAGAAGTTTCTGATTTTTAAATTTAGTCTTCAGAAAACTAACATTCTCCCACTTGAAGCTAAATTTAGCCTTCACAACTATCATTCTCCCACTTGAAGCTAAATACAAGGCTCCTGGATAGCAAACTGCAATTGTAGATGATCCTTTTTGCTATTGATCCTTGCCCAAGCCTACGCATCAAGTCATCTGCAGGCCTGCCAAGCTCCTACATAACTCTTGCTTGGCTTTTGGCAGTATTTTTGTAAACATATCTGCAGGGTTCTCAGCTGTATGGATCTTTTCCAAGTGTAGCTTTCCTTCCTCCAACACCTGCCTAATCCAATGATACCTTAAGTCAATGTGTTTGGTTCGTGAGTGAAAAGCTGGATTTTTCGCCAAGTGAATGGCACTCTGACTATCACAATATAGCACATACTTGTCTTGTTTTATGCCCAACTCTCCAAGAAATCGTTGTATCCACAACATCTCTTTGCACGCTTCAGTTGCAGCTATGTATTCTGCCTCTGTTGTGGAGAGAGCTACTATTTTTTGTAGCTTAGATACCCAAGACACTGCTGCTCCTGCAAATGTATATAGATAACCAGTGGTGGACTTTCTAGTGTCCACATCTCCAGCCATATTTGCATCTGTAAAACCTTCAAGCACCATATTAGCATGATCAAAACATAAACAGTAATGACGAGTACCCTTAAGGTATCTTAACATCCATTTCACTGCTTGCCAGTGTTGTTTTACTGGATTGGCAAGAAACCTGGTAACTACTCCCACTGGATGTGCAATGTCCGGTCGTGTGCATACCATGGCATACATTAAACTACCGACTGTTGAAGCATAAGGAATATTTTTCATTTCTTCCTTCTCCTTATCATTACAAGGGCATGAAGCAGAATTTAATTTGAAATGGGAAGCAAGAGGTGTACCAACTGGTTTGGCATACTGCATATTAAATCGGTCAAGCACCTTCTCAATATACTTTTCTTGTGACAGCCACAACTTTTTCATCTTTCTATCACGAATGATCTTCATGCCCAATATTTGTTGTGCTGGACCCAAATCCTTCATTGCAAACTGGCTGCTCAAATCCTTCTTCAACTTGTTAATCATATTCTTATCCTGTCCAACAACTAACATATCATCCACATATAACAATAATATAATGTACTTGTCTTGATCATATCGCATGATGTAGACACAATGATCAGTCTCTAGCCTATTAAAACCATGCTCCAACATAAAAGAATCAAATTTCTTATACCATTGGCGAGGTGCCTGTTTCAACCCATAGAGGCTCTTCTTCAACCTGCAAACCAAGTTCTCTTTACCTTTTATTTTGAAGCCTTCTGGCTGCTCCATATAAATTTCCTCTTCCAATTCTCCATGAAGGAAGGCAGTCTTTACATCTAACTATTCACATTCTAAATCTAGAGCAGCAACAAGACCAAGAATAACTCTAATGGATGACATTTTAACAACAGTGAAAAAATTTCATTGAAGTCAATACCTTCTTTCTGAGCAAATCCCTTCACGACCAGCCTTGCTTTGTATCTCTTCTTCTCATCACCCTCATGTTTGATCTTGTACACCCATTTGTTTCGTAGAGCTTTTCTTCCTTTTGGAAGCTTTACCAACTCCCAAGTTCTATTTTCTTGCAAAGAATCCATTTCATCCTCCATTGCTTTCTGCCATTCTTTACTATGCTCATCTTGACAAGCTTCCTGAAAACAACTAGGTTCACCTTCATCAGTTAATAAAATATAATCTGAGAGAGGATATCTTTGTGAAACCTTTTGAGGCCTAGTAGATCTGCGAACTGGAATCTCTTGTAATGGCTCTTGCACGGTTTCTACTTCTTGTTGTCCCTCATTCCCATTATGTTGTAATGGCTGGTCATTATTTCCAGCAGTGGCTTCTTGTAAAGGTGGCAGATTTTCTTGTTGTTCCTCTTGTTGTCCTGTAATTTCAACAAATTTTTGCATCTCCACACTTTTGTCAGTATTTTTAAACATTTGTCCTTCATTAAAAATAACATCCCTACTTCTGATAATTCTTCTCTTTAGAGGATCCCACAACCGATAACCTAGCTCATTGTCAGCATATCCTAAGAAAATACATTTCAATGATTTTTCATCCAACTTGGACCTTTGTTCTTTAGGAATGTGCACATAAGCTTCACAACCGAAAACTTTCAAATGAGAA
Organism: Sequoia sempervirens; assembly: GCA_007258455.2. Classification (NCBI taxonomy): domain Eukaryota; kingdom Viridiplantae; phylum Streptophyta; class Pinopsida; order Cupressales; family Cupressaceae; genus Sequoia; species Sequoia sempervirens. Next base: position 8,147 of record VDFB02382933.1, read on the forward strand.
TAATATAACTCCTTACCGGTCCACACCTTTTCGGGAATGCCTCCATCTAATGAAGTTGTGGGAGAGCGGTTTATTAAGTAACAAGCAGTTCGGACAGCCTCTGCCCAAAAATGTTTAGGCAAACCAGAATTTGAAAGCATACTTCTCACCTTCTCCAATATTGTTCGATTCATCCTTTCAGCTGTTCCATTTTGTTGTGGAGTGAGAGGAACTATTTTTACATGCTTTATCCCATGTTTACTGCAATATTCTTCGAAGGCTTTGGAGCAATACTCCCCACCATTATCTGTTCTAATACATCTCAATAGTTTGTTAGTTTCCCTTTCAACAGCCATATGAAATTTCTGAAAAACATCTAAAACTTGATCCTTACTCTTAATAGGGAAAGCCCACACCTTTTTTGATGCATCATCAATAAAAGTTACAAAATAAGCAGCCCCACCTAGTGATTTTATATTAAATGGGCCACAAACATCAGAATGCACCAAATCTAATATTTTTGTATCCCTTTTCAAATTATTCCTTAAAAAGGACACTCTTTTCTGTCTACCCATAATACAATGTTCACAAAATTTAAATTCAGTACCTTTTATTCCAGGCAAAAGGTTTTGCTCAACAAGTATTTTTAGGCCTCTTTCTGTCATGTGTCCAAGTCTTTTGTGCCATAAATCTGCTGCAGGCTCCTCTGCAACAATAGCAATATCTGACTTTTGCAACTTTGACTTTAATGTATAAAGAGTGCCTGTTTTCTGCCCCTTTGCAACAACTAGCGAACCCTTTACGATTTTCCAGCATCCCTTGCCAAATACTATATGGCAGCCTTCATCATCTAGCTTTCCAGCTGAAACTAGATTCATTCCAAGCTTTGGTACATGCCTGACCTGTTTAAGCAATAAACTACAACCATCTTCTATTTTTATTAAAACATCCCCCACTCCCTCAATATTACATAAATTATTATTACCCAAGCGAACCTTACCCAAATTACCAGATTTATAAGAAATAAAATTTTCTCTACTTGGGGTAGCATGGTAGGAGGCTCCAGAATCTAAAATCCAATCAATATCATGATTAGAAGCACAAAGGCATGCATCCTCATATGAAACAGTAATTAATACCTCACCATCTGATGCAACAGCCGTAGTATCTTCATTTGCACTTGCTGGTTTTTGTTCCTTTTGCTCTCGCTTCCAAAATTGACATTCTCTTTTCATGTGTCCCAATTTGCCGCAATGATAACAGGTAATTCTGCCTCTTCTTGATTTTGATCTTCCTCTTGACTTCGAACGCCCTTGTCGGTTTCGATCAAATTTTCTACCGCGATCAGCTAGGGCTAAGGCTTCTCCTCCCTGGTTCTCTGTCATTGATTTACGCCGCAGCTCCTCATTCATTAAACTGCTACTGACATCATCAAACTTCAGAGTTCCTCCAGGTGCCGAAGTGCTAATAGCTACGATCAAATTCTCCCAACTGTCTGGCATTGAACACATTAATAAGATGGCTCTAATCTCATCATCCAAAGTGATTTTAACAGAGGCAAGCTGACTAGTAATTATGTTGAACTCATTTAAATGTTCTGCTACAGAAGCACCCTCCTTCATCTTGAGATTGTATAGTTTTTTCATCAAAAAAACTTTATTTGATGCTGTGTTCTTTTCATATAGATCATGAAGCTTTTTCCATAATTCTGCTGCTGTCTTCTCTCCGGCAACATTAAAATATACATTTTTAGCCAAATATTGACGAATGGTTGCAACTGCCTTTCTATCCAACTTTTTCCAATCTTCATCCGTCATCGTTGTGGGTTTCTTTGATATTCCTTCAAGTGGCAAATACTGATCTTTCAGAATTAATATGTCCTCCATTTGGGATTTCCATAGGGAAAAATTAGCCCCATTTAACTTCTCCATGTCACTCGTTGTGACCTCCATGCTGCTCAATGAAAGAGAGAAATAAAACCTACACACACCAAATCTTCCAGCAACTTTGCTCTGATACCAGTTGTTATGTAATTTAAACCAGAATAAAAATAATAACAGCAGCAATAAAATTAAAACACAGTAAATAAAGTAGACAGCAAATAAGACATTGACAATAACATAGAGATTACGTGGAAAACCTCCAATGTGGAGGAAAAACCACGGGGCAAGGATCAATAGCTTTTATTATCTCAGAAAATCTTTTACATCAGGAGCTTTTCGAAAATCATACTTCATCAATAATACATAGGAGAGATAAATATTGACATATTTATAAAAAGCTTTCGAAAGAAGAAGTTTCTGGATAATACGAGGAGTTTCTATTCGAATTAGATTTTTCTTAATTCGAAATAGAAGTTTCTTGATTTCTATTCGAATTATATTTTTCTTAATTCGAAATAGAAGTTTCTTGATTTTTTTTAAATTTAGTCTTCAAAAAACTAACAAAATCTAGAGTGAAGGTATAGACAAGGCATATGTACCATTCGATAGTATGCCTCAAGAACTCAAGCCTCAAGGAGTGCGCTAATGCAGGATATGCACAAAATGGATTTGTTGATCCTTCAAGCCAGTGTATTAGGCCGGCGACATATGAGTATTTTATACTATGCAAACACAAAAATGTAACCATGTATGGCAGATGGAGGCCACCACCAGCGAATTGAATGCACAGAGACGTCAGTTTGATAGCACAACATTAATCGCTACTTCCTATGCCTTACAACAAATGGACCTCAATATGAGTTGACAAGTACAACAAGCTAAAGTGACAAAAATAATGCAGATTAGAAGTGAGCCTCCATGGAGCTTGATGTTGCAGAAAGGAAAACCTATACATAGGATGCAAAGAACAGATACAGATTGGAAGTTCACATTCATAGGAAACACTAAATGAAATCTGCGAGGATTGATTTAAGATGACGTCTCCCTGAGATACCATCGATAGCTCAAAAGATGATCAAGGAGTATTCAGTGAACAACACATTCAACATTAATGATCAACAT
>VDFB02382933.1:15846-44435 GCA_007258455.2 Sequoia sempervirens
ATATATGTATATGTATATGTATATGTGTATGTATATACATAAATACATATATATGTATATGTATATGTATATACATATATACATATATATATATATATATATTTCTTAAGTTGAATTCACATATATACGCATTATTGATTACACTCTATAGAAGAGTATATAGCCATAGGGAAATGCCCTCTCAAAAATTCCACAAAAATTTGCTATGTTCTCTAAAACCTTAAAAGGTAGCCATTGCTTACAACCATCACTACTACATGGAAACTATACAACAATTAATGTTGATGCCATTTCATTGGCCTTCTCTATTAGTGTGCCAAATGCTTTTCATTTAAAAATTAAAAAACAATCCACCACCTTTTCCCCGACCATGATAAATGGAAGCCATAAATGAAACAATATAGCCTAAGGTAGACAACAATAGTGAACAATTCCTTATGCAAAACAACATGAAATACTTAACATTAACTATTTTATTGCATTGCAACCATCGCCACAAAATGAATTTCATAAAGGAAACAATATTGTTATCAACAATCACCTAGATGGCCAAACCTACAAAATACTAAAAATCACAATGACAAACCCATACAAAAACACTTTTTATTTAAAAAAACCCTAATTCCATTTCACTAGCCTTCTTTATCATCGTGCCAAACACTTTTTATTTAAAAAATCAAAAAATAGTCCGCAACTTTTTCCACAGTGCTAGAGACATCAAAAAGCAGGAAGGCTAATGAAAATTACAACCAAAGTTCACCAAAATGGGAAAACAACCCGCCACCTTTCCCCCTATGCCAAAAAAGTCTAAAACTTGGAAGGATGACAAAAATTATGACCAAAGTTCACACAAATAGCCTATCAGCTAATAAGACAATGTAATAATTATTATATTTGAAAGCTAATATAACATTTATAATTTCTTATAATGATGATTATAAAATAATAATATAAATATACTTACATAATTATAATATATAATAATAATAATAAATTAATAATATAAATTCATTACATTATAAAAAATATAGTAATAATAAGTATAATAAATAATGTATCATATAATAATATAATATTATAATATATTATATAAATTTAGTATAATAATAATTTTGAAACAATAACAAATATATAATAATAAATATAAAATAAAATAATAATTTTAATATCATGATATACTCTAATAATTGTAGACACATAAAAATGCCTTCATAATCATTTTCATCTATTGCATGACTTATTCCATTATCTACACATTCATAACTTTCATTGCATGCTTCAAGTGACCATTTGCATATTTCATCGATCCATTTCATTTAAACATATTTAAATATATCTTTCATTAAGTTATTTTTCACCTATCTCATAAACACATTTGCATAAGCATTTAATCACCTCATAGGAATATTCACTTCAATATGTTTGCATAATCATAACTCATCCCATCAATAATCATTTTTACACATCCATTTCATATTTCATGCATAATCATTTTAAAAACATTCATCTTTCTCAATAAATCATTTTTTAATCTATAGGTCATTAACCACTAAAATATTATAGCTATCAATGATCATTAGCTCAGTGACATAAATCATTAATCCATCCCAAATTATAAATCACTAACCATTTCCTTAATCATAATTTAATGTATTTTCATCAAAATATTGCACATATTCATTAATAATTTACAATGTGCATGCATTTGTCCCATTTCAATCATTTGTCCCACATTTCCCCCATAACATGGACTCATCTCATTAATTCATCTATAAATACTTGTTTCTTCCTCAGATTTGGACACACACGGATTTTGAATCTCATTCTTATTACCTGATTTCACAAAACTTCTTGCACTTTTGCTTGTAAAATCTAAGAGAAAACTCAAGATATTGTGAAAGAGGGTAGCAATGGAGTGGATTTCATTTGAATGCATATATGGATTTTATAGTTTTATTTCATGTTTTTACATATGTTTCATTTTTGAAAAACTTCATTGAATGTTATATTGAAATGTTGATCTAGATTCATAGATTTGAACATTGCTTTCAGTTTTTCAATGAACACATTAATGGTGAGCCCGACCAGTTTTTCAGCTTATTATTTTGCATGTGATGGTTAATAAAAACAACTGCTATTCAATCTTGCATTTTTAAGCTCTAAATCGTTAATGGATAAATGCATTCAAGAACAACCAAAAACAAAAAAAACAAATTTCTAGATTAATCTTCTTTAAGTATATTTTTTTGTAGCTTTTATATGTTTGCATGCAAAATTTCTCACATCTATTGAATGAGAATTGAATTATTCATTTCCTCTTGCATGTTCAAATCAAATTTTGTTGGAAGAAAGTTGAAAGGAATTCTTTTATTGTTTGCATTTTGGTTGAAGAAGAGAAACTGATCTTGAATTTTGTTCTTGCTCAAGATTCTGTAGATCCAATAGTGCTAGCTCCATCATCTTGGGGACTGCCATCACATTTTAAGCTTTATTTGTGTTGCATGAATATTGTCATCGCCCACTCCAAGTGGCGGATAACTCAAGTTTTATGTATTTTCGTTTAGATTTGGTCTGTTAATTGGCCATGTCTTTGGCTTAAATTTGTTTGCATCCACCCAGTGAAGAGGTGGTTGATGGAGATTCCACACTAAAATAAAAGTATTCTCATCTTTTTAAGGTATCGACCAAGCACATCATTCCCAAGAGAGCTGTGAATTTACCTTTGAGCATTTTTTATCAACCTTATATCGCCTTCATTTTTCTTTTGACTGTTCTGGCCAGCCTTATTATGACGTCTTCATGCGTATATAGGGAGCTCCACAGAATCTAAATGCTTTAAAATTAAGTCATATTTTCTTCTAGTCATGTATGCAACAAAGCCCTTCCAAGCCAATCAACAATATCCTTTTTTTAATCCTACTTCAATGTTGCATCTAGTATCGAGACGTTTTTATGTGCATGATCTTTAAGCACCTTTAGCAAGCATGGTTTTATCATTTTTTGCTATGTACTCTGATGGGAGAATTTGTAGCTTCAACAACGACATTTTGTGCATGCCTATAATTAGGGCATAATATAAGCCTATAACTTTTTGTGTCCTTTTTTGTTTGTTGACTTCACTTGATTTAGATGGATTAAGTTCGAGTTAGGTTATTAGTTATTTCTGGCATTTTTCTTTTCGTCATTAGTGTTGATTATTTATCGTTGTTTAGTCTTCATTTAATTTGATTTAGTTTAATTTAGTTTGGGTTTAGTTTTAAATTAATTTAATCAAGTTAATTTTAGATTCGGCTTTAATTTAGTTTTAATCTTAATTTGATTTAATTTTTAGTCTACATTTCACTTTTAGCTTAAATTTGAGTTTTTAATTTAGACTAGTTTTTTTAAACTTTTAATTTAAATTAGTTTCTAATTTTAGATCAATTATATTTTTAGATTAATTTTTAACTCCTATTATTAGATAGCCTTTTAAGATTAATTTTTGATTAACTTTTAATTTAGAGTAATTTCTAAATTAGATTAACTTTTAATAGTAGCTTTTAATCTTGGACTAATTTTAATTTAGATTAACTCCTTAAACTAGTTTTTTTTTTAATAATTATTTTAGAATAGTTTTCAATTAATCTTAATTGAGATTAGTTTTTAATTAATCTCTCATTTACATTAGTTTTTAATTTTAAAATTTAGATTACCTTTAATTTGAATTAACTTTTAGTCTAGAGTGATTTCTAATTTAGGATTAATGTCTTTTTCCTTTATAGTCTAATTGTCAAATCGTGGGCTAATTTTGGGGCTTTCTTGTAGGTTCATTTGACAAAGACTTGAAATCAAAACAATATGCTTGTTGAAGAAAGGAAGCATGAAACTACTAATGAGATTTTGATGTAGGGCGTTTGTCAAAGACATGATTTTGAAAATGAGTTTATGAATAGATTAGATCACATTTCAATTGGTGTTTAAAACAAACGACTAGTTTCTTTCATATAGATTTAACTAGGGGGTGACTAAACTTCAACTTTTTGTGCTTGTAAGTTGGTAGGTGATTATGCTCTCACCTTGTGCAAACTCAGTGATCAGAAAGCTAGACTCACATTTTTTTGTGTTTACCCTTTAGAAGGGCTTGCCTCAAAAGAGGGAACGACTCCAACCAATTTTTTGCTCGGGCTGATATATAAAAGGATGAGTCTAAATTGTCAAGTACTCACGGTATGTAGGACTTAGCTGTATAGTACCATTCAAAAATGGGTAATGACCTTTCTTGTAAAAGGTGTAAGAGCCCCTAGTAGATTGGTTAAAGCCTTAAGTGGCTTACTATATGCTCGCGAGGTGTCGTGTCCTCAAGTATTTACTAGAACCCTTTTTGTTTAGTGGCCATAATCCCATCTATTTGCTAGCACAACAACGTTCTTTGTGAAGATATCCACATTCTCATAGTTCTTAGTAGAGGTAATCAACCCACCATGGGATATTCATGGGGGTTGAAAGCTTGGTTGACCTAAGAAGTGAGTGCATTGTAAGGGGGAGCTCGTGTGGCCAAGCTTTTGGATTCATCCACTAAGAATAAGTGTGGTTGGGGAAACCCACGTAGAATCTAGCAAATATTTTCCTTTCCAACCTCGGGATTTGTTCTTGTATTGCTAAAATCAAACAACATTCATGATTGAAAATAGACTCAATTTTTTTTTTTGTCTATTGTGTCTTGTGTGTCTGTATTCAAAAAATTATCAAAACAAATTGAACATCAGACCAAAATGTGATAATATTTCAACTTTGACATAAACTGAGCCAATATTTTTCCAAACAAGCTATTTAAACCAAGGATTTTCTCACTTCATTTCCCATCATTCCATCACATAAATTTAGCTTATTTGCATCAACTAAAACAATATTAGGTTGCATACACCTTTTTGAAAACTTTGGAATAGGGAAACTTACCATATCTTATCATAGGCCCATTACTACAAAGAAAAGTTATCATTGACCTTATCATTTTCCACATTAACTCTTGTCATTTCAGTGTAACCTTTAAACTCATCAATCTAGTTTAGGCTCACCTTGTCAAAATTTTCAGCTGTCATCCACTCTCCTTGATTTCATTTATAATTTCATTTGGAAACATTGCACTATCTTAGGTTGCCTAGTAACTCCTTCCTTAAGTTTCATAACAAAGGTGCATAGTTCATACCATAGTCATCTCAACTACATATCATATTTTTCATAACACTTTGCATTAGCATCATTCCCCTTTTAGACTTAGTCATACTTTAGATTATAGTGACATTGTCCTTACCTCATTTAGACATTCTCAAAATACCAAAAATACCAAAAAAATAGTTGCATTACATTTAGACATATCTTATTCCAAAAATACTGAACATAGTCTTAATCTCATATTATTTGCATTCCCTATTTTCAGCAAATCTTCTTATGGTTGAAACTAGATTACAAAAGAAGCAAAGAGGCATGGATTTATTTAATGATGATGAAAACATTTACAACTACACTACCACTTTAAATCTTGACAACACATCTAATGATCCACATGAAAATACCTTTGGAACACAAGAAAACACAAATTTGGGACCTTCATCTCATGAGCAACCAAAGATAACAAACCTTTTTGAACAATTCCTCATTAGGGATAAAGATGGAAATGTATCCATAGATGAGGTAGAGGCTGCTGCTCAAAATATTGAAGTTGCCTCTCTAGTGGATGAAATTGTCATGCTAGACTCTCAAATATTCTTGGCTAAGCTATTGCATGAAGGAGTCAAATTACCCCAAGGATTTGATGTCGATACCTTACGCGTTGCAATGCCACCAAAAGGCAACACACAAACAATCCAAGGTCAATATTCACCACAACTTATAGTTTCCATACCTATTCAAGTGACAAGCCAAAATACCACAACCACCAACACCTCATCCATCCCAAAAACAGAAACCACATCACAACCATTATTCATGACACAACCCTTTAGTTCAGAATTTACTTCCTTTGGGTCATCATCTCAGGCCATAGGGGAATCCACATATAGCATCCTTGGTAAACCCAAGCCAAGAAGGGTTCTTATCCAAGGATCTCAAGAAAACACAAATGTCATGTCGCAAGGTCTTATTGTCAATACCAACACCTTGCAAGGGAAAAACATGAACATTCCATCTAGTCAAAACATAAACATTTCACATGGCCATAACCCATTTCAACAAGGACAAGGATCACAAATGAAACACACATTAAATCCTTTGAAAATATCATATGGATCCTCTTTTGGGCACCAAAATCCATATGAGAAAATACAATACAACATGGCCACTTCACACATTCCAACATATACATCACACGTTCATACCTATGGACACGGTCAAAATCCATCCTACATGCACCACATTGGACCTATTGAGACCTCCAAAATTTGGCTAAATTTTGAGGGCCCATGTAAAAATTTTCCTAATACACTCAGAAATACCCTATAGAAGAAGCCTAAGTAGCTCACTTTGGTAGCTCCTATTTTGACACCCATGAATTTTCATGAAAAATCAATTTGGGGAATTGTTGAACACATATTGGAGATGCCATATGTCCATTTGTAGCTTCCCATGATCATTTTTAATAAGTTTTTGATGACCCTGTCTGGAGGTCCAAAAGTTGGTTTGTTGTTCACACATGTTACACCTTTTTGAGTAGGCCATCTTTCTGATGTTGTACCTTTGTACTTGTTGAGTATTAAGCCCAACTAATACTTTTCAATGATTCTCTACATCTTTATGAAGCCCCATGTAAGTTGGCATAGCCCCATGAATCCATTTGTCAATTTTCCCAACTTGATTCCTTTTGCAAATTATTCAAATTTACAAACTAAACTGTGTAAATATGAAAAAAAAGCCTCTACATTTGAATTTAGATCTGGTGACCTAATGACCTGCACATCAAAGTGAATTTTACCATGATTTCCTATATAATTATCTACCACCTCCCCGGTTTGTAGCCCTCCAATGTTTTGTTCATTACTTTTTCAAAGCCCATTCCAAATGATTTTTTTTATGGTTTCATAATCAACATTTTCATAGAAGTCTAAGAAGGCAACCTCGAGGATTGATATATTTCACCTCATGATCCCTTTTGTCGATCTGTTTGTTGCACTGCATTCTTGGGTCAAGTGTCTACATGCTTACTCAGTTTCAAGCTCTCAAGATAAATTCTGATGGGTTATTTAATCATTTTCTGATTGCGACAAGGCCAAAAATGGTGTCTCGAAAAGTTAAAAAATTTCAATTCCAAGGACAACCCATTTATTTTTTGATCTAAAATGTCTACAACTCAATTTTCATCAAAAAGGAAGGCCATATGATGCATTATTTTAATGTATTTATGGTGTAGCAAACACATCTCGAGGGCGAGTTTCCAAAGGAAGTGCTTGATTTTTGATGGATGGGAAAAATTTGAGGAAATGGGTTTTCTCTAAATAATTGATTATGGATGCACACAAAAAATCTCAGCTCCAAAGGTCACCATTTGTGTGCAGTGAAATTTCTTTGTTTGGGCTGTAGGGATAATTAAAATTTGCCCATTCTCTAATGTTTTCAAATGCTAGTATTTAAAATATTTTGAGTATTTTAAATATTGGGAAAATGCAAATAGGAATTTAGGGAAAGTATAAAGTTCATTTCAAATGTTAAAAAAGAAAAGAAATTTTAATTCTTGCTTTCTATTGGCCAAAGTCACAGTAGCATGACAACACTTCACAGGGAGAACTTCATCGGTGATTGTTGGTTTGAAACTCTTTCTCTCATCAAATGTGCGATGGAACGATGTTGTGTTCTCTCCATCATGTATTGCGGATTTAATGCTTTTTCCTTTTGCATATTGGTGATGTGAGATGTTCTGGCGCCTCAAACTACACGCTACAATATAGAGGTTCATAATTTCAGTGCTTCAAAAGCCAAGATTGTATAGCTGTGAAGTTTCTTTGAGCATTGAGAAGAATTTTATGAAGACAAAGTTACATATTGACTAGTGTAGGAATTTTCTTGTTGCTGTTAAATATCATGGTGAAGTTGTAGAATAGAGAACAAAGGATTCTGGTGAACAAAAGTGAATATCGCCTGTTGCTAATTTATTTGATTTCTCCTCATCTCATGAGTGATTCGCGATGGCTATCCTCCCAAGATTTCTCCCATCGCTATTGTACTCTACTTTTCCCAAATACATTAGAGATGTGAGATGTAGTAGTGCCCTATCACACATTGCTTATATGTACTTTCATTTTCCAAATACATTCGAGAATTGCAATGGTGACTGCTGCAGTAGGCCCATGAATTAAGTTATATGGAAATATTTAGTGAAAGATCAAAGGGTGGAGGCACGGGTAAATGAATTTTTCCTAATTAAGGGAAATAAAATAAAAACTTTTGTTGCTCAGTATAAAAATATGAAAATGTAAAGTGTAGTAATTGCTAATTAACTTTTCATTTCTCACACCAAAGTGGAGATATGCAATAAGGTGAAGCTACCTTATTTCCATCGCTAATATTTTTCATCTTTTCACTTTGGATTAGCGATTAGCAATGCTTGGTAAAAGTTAGTAAAGCTTGGTGGGTCCATGGGAAATGTGAAGGGAGGTTTCTAAAAAAGGTTTTAACTATTGTTTTTAATGATGAGGCATTAATGTAGTACAAAGTAAATGATTTTATTTTTTAAAATGCTAGAAATTTTAAAATTCTTAAACTCAGGGGTAATAATTTTATTACCATAGAATAAAATATGCTCATCGCTAATAAGTTTTTATTTTTCATATCAAACTAGAGATGTGTGATGATGTTTGGTAAGTGTGCAAGTAAACAATGGTGGCGCCAACCCATGTGTAAATTTTGTTGGCATCATTGGGTAAAGTTTTGATAGTGGAAAATAATCAAATGGTAAATGCCTTAGTGAAATAAAGTTTAATATTTTAGGATAAATCAAGAACTTTTATTGTTAGGTATTTTACATTATGAACTCACAAGTGAATGACTTTTATAGCCATTTTTAATTTTAAAAGTGTTGAAAATTAAAATAAAGGTGCCTGGGTGAGTGAGTTTTTATTTTCCCAATAAAATGTGAAGAGTTTTCATGACAATGAAAGGGCTTTGTATTGTTGGGAAGTGAAAGTGAAAGGTGAATAGGTGAGATGGAGATTTTATAGTGAAGGGTTTTTAATAGCAAATAGAATATTCTTTCAGCTACAAAGAAGGGAAAATGATGAATAATGATGGTTTTGCAAGAGGAGAATATTTTCTGTTATAAAGGAAACATAGGATGCATGAACCAAAGGGAAAGTCAGGCATGAGGCATGAATATGAGAGCACGTTGAAGATTCTTGAGAAAGCTAAGGTAGTTACAGATCTATGGTGATGAGTGCACCGGGTGTCATCAGGAGATCTCCATTTAGGGCTCTTGCACTTTCTTTAAGTGTAGATTTCATGTTTCAGAAAGAGACGTTATTCACTGCTTGGTCTCACGGGAAGCATTTTGTAACAGGGTCAAATGTATAGTGTTTATTTTAGGTTTCTAAGGTTTTTTGAGTATTGTAATTGAGACTGTAATTGCAACATTTTCATATTAGATAAATAAATGATAATATATTTTGGGTTAGTTTTCTCCACTGAAGACATCGCATAATTTATGAATATAATGAAATCAAGGGTTTTTGTTGTTCATCTTCTTATATTTCCCTAAATGTTTTTTCACTATTATTACTCTTATTCAAGGAGTAAGTTAAATTGTACTAACAGGAATGAAGATTTGTGCAACTATATGCTAGGATTGCTAAGTATAACTGGTTTAGTTTCTATTATCAATGGTGTAGTGCATCATTTGATAATAATAGTTATGATAGAGTGGATGTTGTAATAAAATTGAAATTATTTGGTTTAGGTGACTCCGCCCTAGAATATGGAACTAGTCTCTTGATTTTGTAATTTCCTAAAATTATTTTGTGAGTAGATACAACTTTAAATAAAATTTACTTGTCTATCTTTGTGTGTGTGTGTATGGAATTTAATGTATAACATGTCTCATGTTTAGTGCACATACATTTCCATAAAGGTCAGCCATACCTCCAAGGTATTCTGTCAGCTAAGAATATAAAGGAGATTTATCTATTCACTATGTGTTTGATACTATGGCACACAAGTATCTGAAAGCACAAGATTGGGATCACCCTCCCAAGTTTAACAAAGCCTAAAGTGTAGAAGATTTCAGTCTCTTTAACTAAATCTCAAGTTTGTTGGCCATATCAACCCATTGAGTCTAAATATGAGAGAGTGGCTACTCTTTAGGACTCATTGCATCTATTGATTTGGGGACCAACAAGACCTCATCATAATGTCACACAAATTCCTATAATAGATTCCTTGATTTCTCAAGTGGTTTCTTTACAAAAAAAAAAATGGAAGTAATGCAACTATCAAACAAAAAAACATACACATCGCATGATTTATATCCATATCCATACGATCCTAGCATTTACATGCCACCTTTCCCTCGTGGGTACACATTATACCTAACTTCACTAAATATAAGGGAAAGACAAATCCACTTGAACACATAAAGGAATTTACCACGATGTGTGTAGATGTGGCATTTGAACACACTTATTTAATTATACTATTTTTTAGAAGTCTTGCTAATCCCACACTTGAATGGTTTGCATTACTACCTAAAGGATCTATAAAATCATGGGATGACTTAGAAAACAAGTTCATTGAAAACTATGGCTAATTGAGAATGATATCACAATAGCCACCCTATGGCACATAATAGAAGATGATGGTGGAGGTTTCATTAAATTTTTGCAGAGACAGTGTAGCATGGCAAGTCGATGTCTTGTTGAAATTCCCAAAAAACAAAAAGTTGACATGTGTTTTGAGAGTCTCATATCCAAATTAAAACATTGACTACAAGTACATTGTTGCACAAACTTTTTAGACTTGGTAGAAAAAGGTATGACAGTGGAAAAAGTATTAATTGCACAAGGTGAACTTTCATATGGCAATAAAAGCACACAACAAACTTCCTCCAATGACAAAGGTAAATATTGGGCAAGAAACAAACATGTGACCAATGATGGTGTTGTTGATTGTAAGGTAATCAATAGGAATGGTCCCACTCTGACACTCCAAGGACCTCAGATACAAAAAAATGCATCACAGATCCCCACGCCAATGGAAAATACAATAAAAAATAACCAAGAAAGAGGTCCCCCAAGACAACCAAGACAATAGCCACGAAGAAAATTCACTCCTTTACCAGAACCCATTGAATTTGTCCTAAGGAATCTAGTACAATCAAATGCCATATATCTCCAAGAGCCCAAACCATACGATCTAACAATTCAAACCCTCTTGGTGGGATGACAATGCTTTCTGTGAATACCACTACATCAAAGGGCATAAGACCTCATCATGTCATCTGTTGAAAAACATGATTCAAGACCTAATTGAAAATGATACAATAAAATTCCAATAAAGACCATATGATCTTCAAGAATCCATTAAAAGAACACGGAAAAGCCTCCAATTTGTGTCAAAAGATAGATAAACATGCAAATTATACCAATGCCTCCTTTGACTACAAATTTATTAACTACCTTCAAGTTGTTGATGACCATGTTAACACAATCACTATTAAGAAGCAACCTAAAATTTCCATTACCACCTGTAGAGCCAAGATTACCATATTTGCTCCTCCTCCAAAGAAACCATAGTCCAAATCCCAATATAACCTTGTTGATCAATTGGGAAAGACACCTACACAAATTTCCATCCTTGAGCTTCTGCGCATATCACCTGAACAAAAAGCTATCCTTGACAAAGCCCTAAAAGAAACTTCTATCCCTACGGACTTTGACGTCAACCAATTTGAAGCCATGGTTGGATACTTTTCCAACTCTCACCATGTCTCCTTCTCTAACAAAGATTTCTCTACATCCAAGTCAAACCATAATGACCCATTGCACCTTGAGGTCTTCATAAACAACAAGGTTAGATGAGTCGTAGTAGATGGTAGAGTTGGATTGAACATTTGTACTTTAAAACTAGTGAAGGCATTGGGCCCATCTAAAACATGTGTGGATAGAATGAATAGAATTTTCATCAAAGCCTATAATGACAAGGAATATTCTTCTGAGGGTATTATCACAATACCTATTGAGGTTGGACCTGTAGTACTAGATACCACATTCCAAGTCCTGAATCTTGAACTACCATACAACCTACTCCTTGGTAGACCATTGATTCATTCCATGAAAGTTGTTCCATCCACATACCATCAATGCCTGAATTTTCTTCATGAAGGCACTAGAATTACAGTCACAGGCAATCCAAACCCCTTTCAATATTGAAACAATTTGAAAGGGACTACTCAATTCCAAGTGCCTGTTAACCAAGAGGCCTCATCATCTTGCTACATTGATCCATCTTCATTGACCAAGTCATCCACTCCATTTAATGCACCATCAAACCCCAAGGTCCAATTTCATGACATGGGATTTGGAGAATATCATATGGATAATTTTCCAGTGAATGACAATGCTAATGCTACTAAAAAAGATCAAAATTATAATGTTGATGTCAAGATAATTGCAGAAGGAACACAAAAAAATGGTTGTTCTTTGATTAAAACCTATTGGGACCCTAATGATACATCAACCTTTGCCATATCTGCTTCCCCTCAGGCTTTTCATATCTATGGTAAAACCTCATTGATGTATTGTTCGTTCCAAGGATGACGAAGAACCTGATATCTATCTCAGCGTTCCAGGACAAGGGATATGATGTATCATTCAATGGAGAGAGGGTTTATTTGCAGCCTAGGGGTTCTTAGTAGGGACAGATGATTGGGGTCAGATCGAAGAAATTGTACAAACTACAATCCCAGTCACCAAAGGCACTGGTGAGCAGCAGCAAGGAAGCAGGGGAGCTGTGGCATAGGAGGTTGGCCCACCTTCACCCTGGAGCTCTCAAAGTACTTAAGGAGATTATGACAGGCCTTCCTGATATAAGCACTGACCACAGTGGTGTGTTCAAGGGATGTGCAATGGGGAAGTATGTGAAGACAACCTTTCCCCTTAGTGATAGTAGATAGAAGGACATTCTAGACCTAGTGCATTTGGATGTGTGCGGCCCCATGTCCTCAACATCTTTGACTGGGTATGTTTACTTTGTCACCTTCATAGATGACTTTTCCAGGAAGACCTGGATATATTTCCTGAAAATGAAAGACGAAGTCTTCAGTCGGTTCCAAGAGTTTAAAGCTCTTGCGGAGAACGCAACTGGCAGGAAAATTAAAGTGCTTCAGTTAGACAATGAGGTGAGCACACAAGGAAAGCTTTCAAGGATTTTTGTGCCAAAGCTGGGATCAAGAAGGACTTGATAGTTCCCACAATCCCCAGCATAATGGAGTAGCAGAGCGAAAGAATAGAGCCATAGTGGGAGCAGCAAGGGCTATGCTATATGACAAGGATCTTCCCAAGTTTCTATGGGCAGAGGCATGTAATACGGCAATCTACATCCAGAACAAGAGTCCTCATAGGGTTTTGGGGTGATTAACTCTGGAAGAGGATTTCACAGGGAAGAAACCTGAGGTAGGACACTTTAGGATATTCGGATGTCTTGTTTATTGTCACGTGCCCTCTGATAAGAGGACAAAACTTGATTCCACTGCTAAAAAAGGGATCTTCGTGGGGTACAGTGAAACCTCCAAAGCATATAGAATATACATTCCAGCCATTAAGAAAATAGTTGTTAGGAGGGATGTGCACTTTGAGGAGGAGAAGGCTTTTCATAAGTCTTATGATGTACCAGTGGCTAGGGATCAACAACTGATTGTTCTGATGGAGGAAACTAAGTTTGAGCAGGTCACAACAACAAATACTAGTATAGGATCAGATACAGGGACTAATACTCAAGTGCAGGAACAAGATGAGGAGCAGGAAACTCCATCCACTACATTAGTACCTCCTACAACTGAGAGAAAGAGAAGCTGAGTGGTTACTCAGACTATTCGAGATGCTTAAGAGTTTGTGGATGCTCCAAGGATGAGTGCTAGACAGAGGAGACCACCACAAAAGTATTTTGATTACATGGTGTTGATGAGAAATCTTGTTGACAGAGAGCCTTCCAGCTTTCAGGTAGCATCGTAGCAACAAGTGTGGCAAGATGCCATGGTGGAAGAATATTCTTCCATAATGAAGAACGATGTTTGGGAGGTGGTACCTAGACTAGTGGATAGGAAAGTGGTTGTGTCACATTGGATCTATAAGATCAAGCATGCTATGGATGGCAGTGTTGATAAGTTCAAAGCCAAGTTTGTGGCAAAGGGGTTCTCTCAGAAAGAGGGAGTGGATTATGATGAAACCTTTGCCCCGATAGCTAGATATACTTCCATCAGGGCCGTGATCTCACTTGCAACAGAGATGGGATGGGAGATCCATCAGATGGACGTCAAAACAACATTCCTTAATGGAGTGATCAATGAGGAGGTATACATTGAACAGCCTGAGGGTTTTGAAGTGCATGGGAGGGATTCTCATGTATGTAGATTGAAGAGAGCATTGTACGGGCTTAAGCAGGCACCCAGGGTGTGGTACGAGCGCATAGACAACCATTTGCAAGAGATGGGCTTCGTAAAGAGTGAAGCTGATTCAAACCTTTATTACATGGCAATTGGGGGAGAATCACTCATTTTGGTACTATATGTGGACGATCTTTTCTTAGCAGGTTCACAAAGGCTCATAGCAGATTGCAAGAGGGATCTTGCTTCGGAGTTCGAGATGAAAGATTTCAGTCTAATGCATTACTTTCTTGGTTTGGAGGTATGGCAGTGTAATGGCGAGATTTTCCTTGGTCAAGGGAAATACATAGTTGAGATTTTAAAGAAATTCAGGATGCAGGACTGTAAGCCATTGTCTACACCCATGGACGTGAATTGGAAGAAGGTAGACACTTCCAGGCAGGAGGTAGTAGACTCTACATTATATAGGCAGCTCATTGGCTCTCTTATGTATTTAGTTAACATGAGGCCAGACATTTGCTTTGCAGTCAACACTCTCAGCGAGTTCATGATTGAACTGAGACGAGCACATTGGATGGCAGCGGAGCATGTTTTGAGATATCTCCGCGGCACAGTCGAGTATGGTTTGAGGTATACTCAGCGAGGAGGAGTGAAGTTAATAGGTTTCACAGATGCAGATTGGGCCGGAAGTGTAGTGGACAGAAAGATTACTTCAGAGTGTTGTTTCAGCCTCAGATCGGGAGTCATCTCTTGGTTCAGTAGAAAACAAAAATCAGTGGCACTGAGTTCTACAGAAGCAGAATACATGGCAGCAAGCTTGGCAGTGTGTGAGGCCATTTGGCTTCGGAAGTTGCTAGTAGCAGTATTCGGTCAGGAGCTAGATCCAACAATCATCCATTGTGATAATCAGAGTTGCATCAAGCTCTTTGAGAATCCTATATTCCATGATCGGTCAAAGCACATCGACATTCGGTATCACTTCATCCAAGATTGTGTACAGAAGGGAGCAGTCCAGCTACAGTATGTGCATACTGATGAACATGTAGCCAACATTCTGACAAATGCCTTATTAAAGGGAAAATTTATCTTCTATAGGGATAAGTTGGGTGTTAGAGAGAACACCTTCCTCGCTAAGAAGGAGTGTTGAACATTGTAGCTCGAATGGTGTTCTAGCTTAGCCGTTGATCTCTAGCAAGCTAGGAACACGTGATTATTAGTCCCTCTTCTAGAAGTGGTTAGTTGAGCTCATAAATACTGGATAGATTATTGCAGTTGATGTGGATGGTAGTAGATTGAATCTCCACCATTAATTATAGGTCAGTAATCTCTTAGACAGAGTTCTGTGTGAGATCGGAGTAGAGCAGAGTGAGGTTTCTGTTGGGTTGTTCAGAGCAGATTGAGAGTGTCAGAAAGGCAACGTGTGTACTCTGTTAATTTGCTGAATCTGAATAGTAAAGAAACTCTCTGTTCTACTGGTTCTCCCGCAAGGATTTTTCCAGGGGTTTATACCCAAAAACATCTGTGTTAATTTGTGTTTGGTTTTCCATTTCCGCTGTGTGCGTTTGGCAGTAGTTAAGTGCTCAGTATATTTTAGTTTCGTATTTCAGACCTGTTTTTTGTTCTAGGATTAATAAAATACTTGAAACTTAAATTAGGACTGGGCATTGAATTTAACATTTGCAACCTGTCACAGCAGGAACAATTGAACATAGAAGTCTGAAGAGGGGAAGATAGCCTTCATACATCCATTTGCAACTGGTCATAGCAGCAACACTTAAATATAGAAGACTGTAGAGGTGTAAATAGCCTTCCTGTTCCGTTGGGAACCTGTCACATATGCAGTACTTGAAATTAGAATGTTGTAGAGGTTTAAATAATCTCTCTGATCCCACTATCAACTTGTCTCAGCTGTGGCATTTGAACATAATAGGAAGTTTAAAGGTTTAAAGAACCGCCTAATTTGTCTGGCAATCCATCGTAGTTGCAGCATTTTTAGGATCCAACTAAAAAGCAGTGTTGCTAGAAATACCCTGCCCATATTCATCTTTGACCCACAGGTCCGTATGTCATAATTTTCCTGCTGTTATGCTTGGATGGATGTCCCTTAGTTATTTCTTAATATCTGTTTTTGTACACACTATTACAGTGCAGGTTTAGTTTTCTCTTCATTTAGCAAGACCAATAATCCCCCAAGAACATCATCCCTGTTTTAAATGATGGAGATGGTTCACATTTCTCAGAACTTTGGTATTGAACATACCCTGTTCGACAGCTTTTCTTGAGACCATATTTATTTGAGGTATTCTGTCAAACAGTTAGCATGTCGGGGCTAAGCTTCCTCCCTTTTGGCTCACAATGTTTTATTTTGAATTGAAACTTCGATGCAATAGTCATGGTGCCTCCTCTACGTGGGCATCGTTGTCTCACTGCAAGCAACGCACTAGGTGCATTCTGCGTCTTATTCGATGCTCACGTTGGTTGAAGCCTTGTGGTGTTTATATAATTTCGATGTAGAATTTTACGAGCCCTTTTTTTTGTTCTGTATAAACTATTAATTATGAGAAGTGGTTATATCGATCGGCCAGCGTAGGGTCCGTTTTGCTCTGGTTAGTTTATCTTGTGGTTACGTTCAATTTCTGTTCATGGCGTTTCCTCGTCAATTTTGGATATATCTTGTATGGACCAAACAAAAGTAATACCTAGTTATAATAGGTTTTGTTTAAGGGTTAGGAAAGTAAATATAAATATATATTTTATATTAACAGGCATAAAGGTGGACTTTTTTTAAAGGGCTAGAAATGTAAATATAAGTATATATATTGTTTTTATTAAAAGAATTAAAGGTGAATTGTTTTTACAATTATTCTTATATCTTAAGCTTTTAAATATAAAATTAATTAGGTGTATAAATAGTTAAGGTAATAATTAGAAAGATATATTGAGTTAATAATTATAAATTTATATATGAATTAATATTAGTAACATAAATAAAGCAAGTAAAGTATTGCCATTAATTATTATATTTATTAAAGCAGGGTTAATATATATTGGTTTAATTGTAATTGAATTATGTGTGAGAATATAAGATATCATATGGGAGGATTAAGTAAGCAGAGAAATTAAGTTAATTGTGATGGAAAAGTTAGAAGACTTATTGGAGTGTATTAGATAATTCTTGTAAAATTGAGTTCTTTTAAAACAATGTCTATCTTACATTTGCTTAATCAATGTTAGATTATATATGTGGTGTTAGAGTTATTGTTCATTGAGAGATCGATTGTACTATGTAAGTAAAAGATGTACTTAAATAAACAAATAGGTTATCCATGTTTTCTTCATTAACGTTGCTTACCTTTATAACTACTTAATAGTAAGGCTATAAATTACCATGTATATAGTTATTGAATGCAACGTTAGTGTGGTGGAATAATGCCTTCCGTGGGTGCACTATTGCTTGATTTTTCGTATTGATATTGTTCCAAAATATTTTAAGTGTATTATGAGGTGATAATGTTTACTTATTTGCTTGTAATAAATGAAGTGTTGAGTTATTATTAAAAGTTACTAAAGATTCTTCATTGAAAAGAATATATATATTTATTAGTTTAATAAAATTACTAAATAGATCCAATGTTAATAATTATTAATTTTACTAATAGACTTTTAAATTAAGTTAGTAAGAGTTTAGCTTCTCAAAATGATCAAATGAATATGTTTTATTTTGGATGCTTCAAAATTTGATTGATTGTTTTAGTTATGCTAGTAGGTTATTACATGAGAAATATTTGATGGAAAGTTAAAGAAAATGGGAAATATGTTGAACAATTTTTGAATTAGATAATTAATTATAATTGATCTGTGTGAAACTTAAATATTTAGTTATCATATTTATAAAGTAGCTACGTATGGTGTTTTATAAATATAGTGATGTACCATGAAAGTATCCTTTAAATAATATATATATATATATATATATATAGTTGATTTATCATTTAAAAATAAGTTTTATGGTTACAGTAAATATGCATGTATATGTGTTGTGGATATTGTATAAATATGTTTATAATAAAATTGTTAGTATTATATGTGTAAATTAATGAATTATTATTATTATGTGCATCCGCAATGATTGTTTAAGTCAACAACAAATTTAATTTTGTCTAAGTATCATTAATATGATATTGTTTCTTTTATAATATATTTATATAGGTGCATATATATTTTATATATATTTATTATTATGTCATTAGGAGCTAGGTATGTTCTTTTGATATAATTCTTTTGAAATTACATGCCATTATGAATTAGTTGAACGATAGAGAAGGAAATTGCAAAATTAAATAGGGAATTGAGTTACATATGTTTAGACAATTGAGGGATTTAATTAAGTAGTTGAATTTGATTACCTATTTATAATTAATTCTTGTCCTTTCTAATCATTTAATAGTTGATTTGATATTCTTTGAAAAGTGTGGTTTTTGACATATCCTTCTATACTTGAATTGTAAGTTTGATGGTAATTGGTTGTTGGGTATCATGCAAGGAGAATATTAAGGTTTCCCTTAGATGCCCTATTGACCGATTTACTGTCGGTAAATGCAGTTGATTTTATATTAAATTGATTATTTTAGCCTCAATTGAGTTATAAGATTTCATTATGATGTTGCTACACTATCCTGCACTTGTCATTTGTGAGTGTGAATTTTATATCGTCTATTCATGGTCCCATGTTGTGAGTTTTTCTCTTATGGAATGAGGAGACTTTATGTGTTAACTTTCTTGAGGTCATAATTTTTGAGAGGGTTGGGAACCCAAAGAGTTTGAACTACCGTTAGTAGGAGATTGTGGATTTTTTATGTTTTTGGCTTCCAGAGGCAATGGAGAAACTTGAATTATATTTATTTTCCATGGTTGGACCTTTTTGATTCATTAATCTTATCCCTAATGTTGAGTTCTCGTGGGTGGTACCTCCTTTGTTTTGTTTCAATGTTATGGAATGGGTTTGCGAGATGGTTCTTTCCTCGCATGTTGTGAGTTATGTACACTTTGATTTTTATGTGAGTAGAGGTACACCCCCTTGCTTGTATCTAGTTTTGGTGCCATAGGGAGAGTGGATCTTCATGGGGGTTGGTGCACCAAAAGGTTTATTAGGGTAACCCATGGAAGAGTTTCCTAAACAAGTGATAATATAATTAATTAATTAATGAACTAGTAGGTTTGGGTAGATAAACACTAAACAAGATTAATTATGAGCCTCACCCATACTGTTAGTGCTTTCATAGGCTAAGGATGGCATGAGAAGACCTGGTTGGTAAGATCACTACCTTGTCCTCACGAAAGGTAAGTGGTCCCACATGAATCACCCTATGGAGCAATCACCTTGAGATAGGCAACTTGGATAACCATAGATGGAGGCGGTACCTTGTGATAGGTTTCCTGGCTAATCCATGTAAGGACATGCGATGACACTCTCCTATAGTACCCGCTTATTTTTCCTTGTTTGGTCGCCTTTGGGAGTGTTGATTGGCTTGTTGATGTTGTTGAGGCAATGGGTTCTTGGTGATTGATGTTGAAGCCTCCAAGTTCTATATTTTAGTTTTGTGGACATGCCTCATGGCAACTTGATTGATGTTAATGAGAGGTTCCCTAGATATTTATTGTTGGTTGATATCGTGATTTCATTTGTAGGCTATGGATCCTATTGTTGTTGGAACCTCTTATGGTTACTTAATGTTGATCTATAATATTGACATTTGGTTTTTGATTGGACTTTTCATTATTTTTTTGTGGCTATGTGATGGAAATGTTATGGGTTGTTACTGTATGTCGATGTTATCCTTGTTGTGGAGTTTGGTTTTCTTTTGGTTCATTTGATTATTTTGGTTGAGGGAAGGGGATCTTTCTTGTTGACTACTAGCATGGGGGGTGGACTTTCGAGTCCACGTGGTCAGGTGGAACATGCTATGCACCCCATTGGGTCCCCAACTGAGGATCAAGATGTGCAAATTGTGCCACTTGCAGTGACTCCAGAATTGTACCCAAGTTGGAGTCAGTCTTGTTACTTTGTATTCACCTTTCCAGTTGTATTATTCTATCTTACTATAATGTTCCCGTTTATGTTGGGGAACACATCTGTATTATTGTAACTCTTGTATGATGTAACTTTTACCATCATTGTAACGAATGTAACCTTTGGCCTTAATTTATGATCTCGAATCGATGCTTGTTGTTTATGAGATGTATATAATTACTTGGTACTTATATGTCTTATCATATCATAGTATGTAATTCTTAATGGTGTTGTATTTGTGGAAAAATTTATAATTATGTTCATAGATGTGATGGATGGTTTTATATATATTATGTTGTGGATGTTTGATTGTCGATTAGTAATTTTATATAATGGTGAAGTGGGATAATTTGTAGTTAGTTAAATATCGCCTTGTTATGAAATTATGTTTGGTAATGTTGTCATGTACCCTAGGATGTGGTATATGATGAATATGTTTAACTACAATGTATGTGTTGGTCATCCATGTTCATTATGTGTTATGTTTCTCTTTCAAAAAAAAATTACTCTGCTTTTATGGTGAGTTCCTTTTTTCCTTTGGGGTTCACGTGGCGGAGCGTTACACATAACCTAGCTATGAAAATGTGAAAATGGATGAATAATGGATGAGAAAATTCAAAATCTCAAGATAATGTCTTTGCATAAAGTTGTGGATGAAAATGCCTAAGATTGAGGATCCAAATGAGCATGGTGATCTTACATGGATTGTAGATGATCCAAATACAATAGAGGATGCCTCTATTTATAACAAAGAAGGATGGAGGATTAAGAATAGGATGAATGTGGGATTAAAGATGGACCAATAGCATTGTGCCACTTGTCAAGATACTAATGGAAGGAGGTTGAGCACATTTTGATCAATGTGCATGCATTTGAAATTTGAATTTGAAGAAGTGACATGTTTAGGGGGGATGTAAGAAGAGATAAATGCCACTTGGCTCAAGGAAAAGGACATGTAAGAGGCTTTTAATGCCTTGTTGGAGAGGACAAGTCCTTTTGGAGGGACTTTTTGAATTTGAAGAATATTCCATCCTTTGATGCCTTTTTGAATGAAAAAGAGATTTAATAAATCAATTAAATGGATTTTTGTGCAAGTTGCAAAATCTAGAGGATTTGAGTGATTAGTGTTAGCATTAATCATGGATTTGATTAATTTAAAAAGAGTTAGCTGATTTGACATTGTGATTTAGATTTTAGGATTTAAATAAATCAAAATAAATAATTATTTTAGACTTAATTAAATAAAGTTTATTTATTTAATTAAAGAGGATGATGTTAGATTTAAATCAAATAAAGATTAATTTATTTAATTTTAAAGGAATGATTTTTAGAGCTAATTAAATAAAATGAATTATTTAATTAAGGGAGGGAGTATAGGATTAATTAAACAAAATGATTTATTTAATTAATAGGAGATGATGATTTAATCAGATAAAATTGATTTATTTAGTTAAAAGATGAATATGATGAATTTAATCAAATAAAGATTATTTAATTAAATGATTAGCAAAGGAGATGATTTAGGATGAACTGGAGTTAGTAAAATTAGGATAAGGTGTATAAGATCAATCAATATATTTAATGTTTCTACTCTAACTTTACACTATTGTTCATCATCAACAAACAACAAAAAGTATGAACAAAGAAGGCATCGACACCATAACATTCTTCACCATTAAAGTGCAACAATGAGACTAACAACTATAGTAACTTGAAACTAAAAAACAAAGCTAAAATCTAATATTGGGATGATGAATCATGCACACATGTTAAAAAACACAAGAATCCATCAAAATAATGCAATTCTCATTAAATTTTTGCAGCATGCCTTTACACAAAAACTAAACTCTATCTTTGAAAATGAGAGGAGACCCCTATTTATAGTTTTCCAAAAGTGAAATAAATTGCTAATATTTAATTTCATTGTGTGGACCAGATTCATTTTATAATAGGATTTCACCTACCCCAAATATATGACAATATAAAATACATCTTTATCTTTTCCCTATTTTGTCACCTAGTGAAGTTGGCACTATAGCAATTTTTTCCTGTAGTGGTTGTCATCCTTTATGGTCACTTTTTCAAATACTCATCATCTATGATTGGATTTCTTGCATTCTCTTGGAGAGTAGCATACTCCACATATTTTTTGATCAGATCCTAGAGCTTATGGGTATGTGCAGGATCATGATGGGCCAAAAAGTGGTGATATGATGGGTATGTGTAGGGTATGTGGTTGACGACTTTTTTTTACCCAAAATTGATGAACCGAAAAAGGGTTTTTAAAGAAGATTCTCAGATTTCCACCAATATAAATTATACATTACTTTGAATTTAATAAATAATTATTATTCATTTTATATTTAATTTATGACTAAAGTCTTGATTGATAGGTTGATTGAAAAACATCTATAGCTTTCAACTGGTATCAAATTTTTTGAATCTAAAACATGCACCACATTCTATGCTTTGCATACTATAGGATTAAAAAAAAAGATTTTCATGAAGTTTTGGCCAAGTTAAGGTGGTCAAACATATGATCTTTTATAATTTTAGAAAGTTGTAATAAAAAATTCATCATTGATTATTTACTTGGAAAAAGAATACAAAAAAATATGCATCACATTGGGACACAAGTCTTCTACTTATATCTAAAATATTTTTTAAAAATATTATCATTTTATTATGGTTAGGATGGTCAGATAGATACCCACTTCTTATTTTTTCCATAAAATTTAAGTACTACTGTATAGAAATTTAAAATTTTCACCAAATAGATTTTCTTTTTAAAATAAATCTAGTAGTTTAGAAACTACATTCAATTTGCTACAGATTCTATTCTTACATATTTTTGAAATAATATAGATAAATTATTCAAATTTTTTACGTCAAGTTGCCTAAATCTGATTTTTCTAAATTTTTCACCACTTAAGGGCCTATTTTTTCCATGATGATCCTGCACATACCCTTATCCTATTTCATGATGTTAGATTGAAGGGTCTAGAAGGATATCTTCTTAATTATATCAGTGATTTGCTCCGAGCTCTTAGTGCATTTTTGGGTTGCTTTGATGACTTGTTCTGACTATGAGAAAGCCCTAGCAATAAAGTCAATGAAGTTCAATGACTGTGTATTAGCGGCCCCATGCTACATCTTCTTATGAAATAATGGTTTTCTCTTCTCTGGGTCTATTTCAATATCATGCATCTCATAATCTATCATCATTTTCAAGTAATCTTCATTGTCCACCCAGAGTTTAGCAACCCATTTAGAATCAAGCTCCAACTTGTGCAAATTCATTTTGAGGACATCCTTTCTAAAATTCAGGCCCATTTCCCATGTTTCCACTAACTAGTGATCATCCTATAGGAGTCCTAGTTCTCTTTCCCATATTGCCTGAGAGAGTTGGAGGATGCTTTTGAGCTTAGGATACATGATCCTATATAACTCAGAGAACCTGTTGCACATTCTTACAATCTCCTCTCTCTACTTTTCCAATTCTCAAAACTTGTTGAAGAATTGGGTAGCGTGGCCGATAGCCATGTCACAATTGTATATAACCCTATTGAACCAATCAACTACATAGACTTGGTCTAATTTTTCTTTTCCTCCATCTTATGGATATCTTCTTTTGATAGCAAGGAGGGAAGAGAAAATGTCATAGGGGCCTCTTCTTCAATGGACATCCACTGTTGAATGTAAGTAGTGAGATCCGCTACCTATGCTTTTAGTTCCTCCTTTGTGGATTGGTCCTTATTCATGTTTGTTGCACTATGTTGGCTACAGACCCTTGGAACTCATCTATCTTTTTCACTCATGTTGTTGGGCCTAAATTGATTGTTGATATATTGTAGCTCAAGCCTTGCCCCACACCTGTATCTTTGTTCATTATAGGGGTAGCAATTTGCATCGTCCTAGATCTAGAGGCATCCACCGTAATGTGAGAATAGACCCTGGTCTTCTTCTCATTCCTTGTATTCGTTTGTGCCCTAGCTAGTATTGCCTCAAGTCTAGCCTTTAGGTTAGTGACAACAAGAGTTTTCTTTTTCAGCTGTACCTCCAACCAATCAAGAATCTTTCTTTATTCCTTGGGTAACTCATCATCACCTTCCTCTCATTATTCATCCTGAGGTTGCTCCTCTTCATTTCTAGGAGCCTCCTGATCAATCATCTCTTCCTCATCTAAGCCTTCTATTTTTATAGTCTTCTCTTTGTCTGGCTTGATGGAAGCTATATTTTCCTCGGGGATGTTTTCTTCTATGGGCACCTTTTCTCCTTCATGCCTAATCTCATCATGGTGCTCAGGTTTGAGGCTCTTCCTTGAGACACTTCCTTATTCCTTATCTTTTTCTTTCTCTTCCTCTTTTTTGGGAGGCACTTCTTCTTCCAATATTAGGCCCTTATCTTGGACAACTAGTGGATTCTCTTTGATTATCTCCACATCTATATCTGTATCAGCCCTTTCCTTTGGGAGGTTCTTTTGAAGATTATATTTCTCACCCATATCTTTAGGTTATTTAGGTAGCTCTTCATCTAATTATTGGTTTGATGTTTCTATTTTGTACTGTGTTAGCCTTGCCATTGCACCAAAAGGTCAACGTGTCAATGCTCAATACAAGTGTTAGTTAAGATCCACAGAAGGCAGTTAGACCATGTCACAAACCCAAGCACTGTGTTGGAAAAGGAAGACCAAGGGATAGACCATCTTGCAACATACCACTCATTTAAAGCTTCAGTATCTTCCTCCGAAGAATATGATATTTCCTCATCAAATGCCACTTTAACCAAATTTATGCTCAACCCAGCTTCTAGGTGCTCAAAGTAAGCATCCTGATCAGAGTCTTTGGGATCCTCAACTATATTTTTTGTAGCCTCTTTTTTTCATTATGTGTGATGTTTCTCCATCTCCTCAGAGATCTTTATCATAGCTTTCATCTCTAGATGATCTATGGGTGGCAAAGGAAGAGGTAGGGTAGTAACAAGTTGGGAAATTAGAGCCTATACCTTGGGGTCAAGGATTACCCTAGAGATTTCCTTAAGTACATTTTGTATATATGTTGTGAAAGTGTGCGACAGTGTAAGAAATGACATGGTAACAGTGGATACTGTAGGCCGCGGAATAGAGAGAGTAGGAAATGGAGGGAGGAAAGAAGACAATAGCAGGGACATAGTAGAAGAGGAGTCAAACACCATTACCTCGAAGTAGTTGGTGAGGTGGAGGTGAGGTGGACTGAGATATCCATGGTGGGTGGAGATGAAACAGGTAAATCCTATGAGTTCGCAGGTGGGGGAGTGGTAATGGTAGCAATGGCAATGTGAGCGGAAGTGATAGGTGGTGAATACAGCTACTCGATGTATTCTTCTTCATGATGGGGATCCCCCTCCTGAATGGTGGGAACCTCAAGTACAAACATTCCATCTTTCTTCACCCTTTTGGATGACTCTCCCTTGGTAGTCTTTCTGGAATACACCTTATTCGTTGGTTTTCATTTGGGTGTGTCCTTTCTTTTCTTTGACCTCATTACTAGTAGGGACTTGGGAGCTTCTTCTAAGGTAGCAGGGGCTACTCCATTGTCTGTTTCACTTTCAATCTCATCCTCAAGCTCACCATATATGAATTCAACACCCTCTATTTTGAGTTGAGCGATCTGAGCATCTATCCACTACCTCATTCTATTCTCTATGGATTGTGTTAATATATCAAGGTCAGTGACCTCTTTTTCATTCCAATCTATGACAAGTAGGGGAAAGTTGGCCATAGCATTGAATCTATCATCAATAATATTATTGTCTTCTTCCACTATCTAGTTGAGCACAAGGAACAACATCACCGACTTCACGAACTAGGCCATCATTCTCATGTAGTGCCTCATCCACACATCTGTGTCATCCACATAGTTGGCTAAGAAGTCTTCAGCTTGAGGTTGTTGGGAATATTTTTTCTGACCCATTTCTTTAGTTTACTATAGGGGTCCAATCTTCCTTGGTTGGTATGAAGGTCCAAGTTGTATTCTACCAGTTCCTTCTCTGAGTACTCCACATACTGGCTAGCAAGACAATAATACATTCCTTTCTCAAAGGTTAGGGGATATGGAATCTCTACTCGATGTTTTTTTCTTAGCAATGTGTGGAAATTTTGCAATTGTTGAGAAACCTTCAACAGAATCATGCAGGTGTTAGGGTGTATTGGTGCTATGAGATACTCTTCTCTTGAAGTCCCCTCCAAGGAGCCTAATTATGTGTGCAATGAAGGCATCATTCACCCTCTGATATTCCCTTTTGAAGTTTCTATATTGCAACTGAGGATAGCAGTCATAAACCTTAAGCTCTCCTCTCTTCGTTCCCAAGATTCATCCATTGAAGATTCTTTTATACGAGAATTTCTCCACCAAGAGTTATACTAAATATGAAGTCATGTAAAATTTGGAACTCTTCTTCACCACCATAAGTTGGTTGTGTAGGTTCTCACTGAACATCTTAGCCTAGTGAAATTTGGTCTTGCCCCCGGTGATCTCCTTAATGAAATAAATCATCTAATATTCAAAGAAGTAAGTAGTCGAAAGACTTAGTACACTGCTCAATAGAGTGACTAGATCATGGTATTCCTCAAAAAAGTCACTTCTGAACAATTCTTGAGGCACTTTAGTAGTGTTACCCCTCTTTTCCTTTAGCTAGTGTTGGTTGATTATCCTTTTGCATGATAAGGGGTCTTTCTTCCACATATTCTCAACATATTTTTTCCCTATTTCTTCCATTAAATCAAACGTGGTGATGTTGAACATTTTGCTAGTAGATTTAGCAGATAAATCTACCAACACCCTGCCATCATGATCAACAATATTTCTGTTTGCATGGTAGCATTCCCTACAAACCATGACCAACTCTAGGGAAATTAGTGCAGGAGGAAAGCCAACTGCCTTGGTGAGACCACTCATTCTAATCTTTTGTGCATTTTTTGTTGTAGGATTGAACATTACCCTTTGTTAAAACTCATCTATGTCCATGTGCCCAAGATTTGTCTTTGATATTGAATACTAGGTAGAAGTGATCTTGTAGGTACACTCCACTCCGTGAAACTGATATTTCATTTGATCATTTTCTTCCTTTCCCCTTGGAATCTTCGTAGGATTCTTTTGTTTATCAAATTTCTCAATAGCCCTCTCTAATGGCTCCATAACAAGTTCCATAAATCCTACATGCAAAGATGTAGTAAGTGCATTCATACACAAATCAGGGATAGTGTTAGTCAAATCCTACAAATGACAGTTAGATCCAGTAATACATCATCAAAACATCACAAAATTCATCAACATTAATCATTTAATGCTCATTTAGATCATATACAGGAATGCAATCGCAAGGATGTGTGTTTTTGTGGGTTGGAAGCCATTAGGAGGGATTGGGAGTAGGATGATGCTGAGGCCACGGAGACCTGTAGGGAGCCACCTGGAGTAAATTTTTGCATTGTTCTCTTGGTGGTCAAGGATTCCATAAGTTAGCTTGGTACAAGTGAAAATTCATTGTAAGGCAGTTTAAGTCATCTAATTGGTCATTATGCCTTTGTGGGTTTGAGGCATGCAGGCACAAGAGGGTTGGAGGATGTTTGGAGCCTTCGCCATTAAGTAATGACCTTCAGGGAATGGTGGCCCACAAGCAGAAGTTTGCACTGTAGGATTTGCAGGCACCTCAGATGTTGGGCATCATGTGCAAATGTTGGACCAATCTAGGAGATGTGGAAGGGATTTAGCGGGTCACCATCGTACGTTCTCCATTAGGGACGATGTTGGAAGGATGGCAGTCCACATAAGCAGAAACGTGACGAGCTCATGGACTAGGCATATATGTTAAAGAATTTCAAATCTTAGTAAGGAAAAAGTCCATTGTGGAACTTCCTGTGCATAAGGATGCAGGTGGAAGGACATTAGGAAATGAAAGTAAGAAAGCAACCACTCGCATGAACCAATC